>CAEGAD010030817.1:0-35713 GCA_903067055.1 Poeciliopsis paucimaculata
TTAGGAAGTTGTAAATCTTCATGGTGGTATTGTAACAACCATCTGGCAGATCAAGGAGGCAGAGTTTCCTGCTGAGAGTTGACCCTGCAGGACACCGTTATCTCTGCTATTCATGGAGGCCTTCTGGAATGAAATTAGACTGATACAACAAAACAGAAAACATTCTTAAAATGCTAAAACAAAACTAGAGAAATTAAATCATATAAGGCCACAACATTATAAAATAAATGAAACAACAAATATTTGATAATAATATATACAATTTACCCAACAGTAATCAAATAATTAACTGGAGTACGCAAAATTCATTTTGCTGAAAGAACATATTCAGAGCAGTTATTAAGCCAAAACTTAAAAAAATATATACATTTTGCATCTAAGGTGAAAAACCCTCTTCGTAAATATGTTCTACCTAAAACGTCTCAAGTGGCAGTTTTAGCTTCACTGGGTTCAAATTATGCAAAGAAAACTTACATTAAGCACCTTTTGGTATCTAATTATCAATATGTTAGGAAAAAAATAATCGTCAAATCAGTATGTATTTTGTCAATAGTAAAATTTTAAAAAATAATAATAATGAGATTTTTTGGTTTGTGATGCCAAAAACAGTGAATTAATAACAACAGTCATCAAAAGACCTAGATAAAGACTGTCAATGATATGTTTCTTTAGTTAGTAAATTAAACAATACTGCACTTAAGTGTGTTTGCTCCTCTGCAGGTAGTGAAACTGAAGGGACAGGTGCTGTCTGTCATGTATCGTTTCCGATTGAAAAACAGAGAGTGGATGCTGATCAGAACCAGTAGTTTCACCTTTCAGAACCCATACTCTGACGAGATAGAGTACATAATCTGCACCAATACCAACGTCAAGTAAGTTATTTTAAATTCTGTTTATTACTTTTATTTAAACTTTACTAAAAGTCTGGATCTCTTAATTCTGAAATCACTAAACAAGAACTTTATTGAAGAAAAATCAAATCTCTTATTAGGATCAGTGGCAGCTTAGGCGAGCCCCTCTTTCTGGACCCTCTGTCCCAGAGCCTTATGTTTCATTTTGTGAAGCTGCTACTAAAATAAGGTTTGTTTTAGATTATTACGTAGTGACCTAAAGAAAAGGCCTTTTCCAGGTCGGACTATGACATATTTTTTTTCAGATACAATAATATGTGTTTGTGTATTCTGTGAAAATGTTTACTCTCTGCTCTTAAAGAAGTTTTACTGGTTTTAACAAAGTCTTCTGTTAAATGAAGTGCCAGCGGTGTCTAGCTGCTCTCTACTTGTGCAGTTGGGATGAGCAATAATTTATTTCCTGAAGAGATTCAGTGTTGGTGTCACTCATCTGAATCATGCATGAAGGAGTTACGTGTTAGTTTATTGAGGTATGACCTGTAATGCATTATAGCAACACATACAACATCAAACCTGAACCAATATAAGCATTGTTTCAGGTATGAACTCTCGCAGATGTTTGAATGAGAAGCTGACTGTGTTTCCTGGCTTTTTCAGACAACTGCAACAGCAACAGGCAGAGTTAGAGGTTCATCAGAGAGATGGAATCACAGCTTATGATCTGTCCCAGGTAATCCCCTTTTTTAAAACTGTTTCATTACTGCTTTTATAACTTGAGAATAAATGTAGTGTTGCTGATTTCCTGGACATCTAAATGAACAGGTGCTTTAAATTAATTCAGAAGTGGCATAGTAAATGTTATAAATTTGTCCTAGAAAATGGCCCTAAAAAGGGGGACAGTACCTTCAGCCTGAACTAAGGCTTAAATTTCTAAATGAGAAGGTACAAACTGGTTGATGATTCCCAGCGTTGTATTTCAGTTGTGAGATGTAGCATCAACTCTCAAACCTGCTTATGGACACCTGCCTTCAAGCTAAAGGAGTCCTACTGGATATTTTTGGCCTGTGGGTCTAGTCAAGAGTTCTGGAGAGGAGGATCCTCTCGAAAGTCAAGCCTTAGATTCAGAAGGAGCGGTCTGTTTTTAGTCCTGGCCATGGAACACTGGACCTACTCTACACATTCAGAAGGATGTGGGGGGTACTTTGAGAATAGGGGATACTAGATCCATATTCTCGAATACCCGACCCCATATCAAGGGGCTGATAAGGGCTGTAAGTCCCTGTAGGACCCGTGTCAGAGCTGGGTCCACTTTGAGAGCAGTAAGTTGGACACAATCCAGTGAGAGGTGGACTCAGTCAAGGTTACGTATTGACACTGTTCTGTTCTGTTCTGTTCACTCATTATTGTGAGAGTGCAGAGTTCCTTCTCTGGGTCAAGAAACAGCTCCTGCCCCAAGTGGAGTTTAAGTATGATAACGTTTTGTTCACAAATCAGGGGAAAATGGAGTAGGTCAATGTGGTACTGAGTCTGCAGTGATGCGAGTCTGTTGATCTGTTGTGGTGAAGAGAGAGCTGAGCTCGGTTATTCAGAAGGGACTCAGGGTAGAGCTGCTGCTTCTCCACATCAAGAGGAGCCAGTGACTTGGGGATCTGATTAGGATGCCTCATGGATGCCTGGATAGATTCCACTGGGAGAAGACCCAGTGGAATGTACTTCCCTCTTCCTGGTCAGCTGGATCAGAATCCTAAGCAGGGAGACACAGAACACATAGTCCTGTTGGACACAAAAGTTGTGTTCAACAGGTGAGGTTCATAGCTGGTGAGGCTCTGACTTAATCAAAATCAGATTTACAAATATAAAGCCCCTGCATGTTTTTGTTTACATACAGAGATTTTACGCATGCACACAATGCTGGAGGGCAAAAAGATTGTAATTTTAAATGTCATCCATAGCTGTGCTGCTGTGGTGGAATAATTCCGTTAACAAAGCTTAGCATTGATGCAAATTTTTAGCATCAGAACGCTGGGTCCAAACCGACGGGCACACGGTTAAATTTCTTCAGGAATTTTCTAGTCTAGAATTTTAGAAAAAGAAAATTTTTTAATAATATCTAATAATGACATGGGATTTTCTCCCTTGTTAATTTATACCCATAATGGGTGTGATTAAAAGTACATCCACTCTTCAAACTGGTACCACTGTTCAAAGGAGAATTTAGTAACTGCTGTCACAAAATCCTCTAATGTCCTTTTCTAAAAGTAGTCAGTGTCTGCACTGCAGAGGAACACCTCCAACCTTGTTCTATAAATGCTCTTCATTTAGCGAAAGGAGAAGAATATTTCGGACTTAAAGGAGATGTACTACATGCACATAACTATGTATTTATGTTATTTTGAATTAAATTGACATAACATGTAACTGTTCCTTTAGGTGCCTGTGGCAGGAGTCAGCAGTGGAGTCCACGATACTGGGAAGACCATTGATAAGACAGAGTCTCTCTTCTCCCAGGAGAGAGACCCACGCTTTGCTGAAATGTACACCAGCATATCTGGCTGTATGTCTGAAACACACACACACAGTTGTATTTTTGTGACTTGTGAGGTCTTTACGTTGACTTCCATTCATTTTCCACAGCCTAACCCTTACCCTAACCTTAACCATCACATACGTAACACTTAACCCAAAAACAGCATTTACCTTCATGGGGATCAAGGAAATGTCCCCACATGGAGGAAGACAAGGAGGACCCACAACCTCACATTGTAGACAGGAATAGGTCCACATCAGGATATAAAAACCTGGTTCACACACATACACACACACACACACACACTTACCATTTACATAGATTGCTTTGACGTGTAACTGGGGCTTTTTTTTTTTTAATCCAAAGCGGGAGACAAGAAGATGATGGTTCCCTCTTCTACGGCAGGAGGACAGCCTCTCTACACCCAGAGCTCTCCCTTCCAGCAGGGCCACTCTGCCAAAAGCTTCAGGTACGCTTCAGTTAGTGGATATGTTCTGTTCTGGCAGCTTACATCTGTAAAGTAAAAGCTTTGTATTTGACTTTTTGGCTGGTTTTGTGTTTTTATTCACAGCTCTTCTGTGATCCATGTTCCTGGTGTAAATGACATCCAGTCCTCAGGGTCGTCCAATCAGAATCTAGCTCAAATTTCTAGACAACTTAATACAGGCCAGGTAGCTTGGTCAGGCAGCCGACCCCCATTCGCTGGGCAGGTAATGCACATGGAGTGAAAGTAGTGGACATTTAAAAAAAAAAAAAACACAGTTTCGAACTTCCTCATGGCTGAGGTGACTTTGCATCAGCTGTGTGATCAAGTTAACTAATCCGAATCTGTTGTAATGCTTTATACCATTACAACAGATTTGGCCTCCTCTGCGAGGTCAAAGCCTGGATCAAGTCAATGACTTTCTCCTTCAACTCATCTAAAGACATAAAGTGTTCTGGATAGAATTTCAGTCCTCTGATCAGTTTAATGATACAAAAACATCCCAGAGAGCCAAAAACTTATCAGTAACTTAGAAAATTATTCAACACAACTAAAAACCTGCAGCAAAAAACTTAAAAAGTACTGTGAGTTTATGCATCTCCCACATATTATTAGGATTAGCAGTATTTGTTCTACTGTCATTGAAATAATTTAGACCCATGAAAGTCTTTATGTTTTTTATTAATTATTGGTAAGATGAACGAACAATAAAAACTATCGCTGTAACATCGCACAAATACATACCTTGAAGTTTTGGTAAAAAGTCTTCTGCAGACAAGGCTGATCTTCATCAAATGACCAGTATTAAACTGTATATGTTTCAGGAAAAAATGCCCCTTTTCCACTGTCTTTAATGGTCCCAGCTCCACTCTACTAAACTTGCTTCCACCAGTGCTTTTTAAGCCAGTTTCTGCTTTTTAGGTCCCTGCTTTTGGAGTAGGGCCAGCCGGGCCGGCCCTACTTGTGTGGGTTACGCAAGCTTTGCTCCTGTTCACTATTGGCCGTGGGCGTGGTCAAACGTAGTACTAAAGAGAGAAGAAAAGCAAACGGCTTAAAATTTTAAACTCGCTGCAACACAGGAGTGATGGAATCAGCAAGCGCTGGAACAATGAGATGTTAGCTTTTCTTTGCATCGGACTTCAACATTTAGTGGCAACTTGATGGAGCAGTGAGGAATGAGTCGTTTTTGTCAACATAGCAGAGAGAACAGCAAGCCTGAGTTAGCCACTTCGGAGCTAGGATCCATGTTAACGCCACTGCTGCACTCCAGCCAGGTTTGTAGATATATCTTGTCTGTTTTTTTACTATATTTAAAGTTTTCCTACATGGAAGACATTTGAAACACAAAGTCTGCTGTATTTTCATTGCACAACATGCACATTTTGTAGAGACACTCAGTTGCACATTCCTTGGGATCAGAGTACGCTATTTATAACTTTGTCAGTATTGTACAGCATGTTGCCCTTCATTTGTTCTTTTACGTTTTATCTTTCCATGAATCTATGTGCTTCCATTGTTTGTCATTGTGCTGTTGTTGCTCCGGAGATAATGTTGTGAGATAATAAAAAAACATCTTATATGATTTTCTATTCTTCTAAAATGCCTAGATACCAGTTTTCTAATTAAACAGTTATAAACTATTTATTGTACAGGACTTAAAAATTAACTATAAACCTGAAGAAAACGAGAGTGGAACTTTATCCATAACTGCACAGGACTAAAACTTACAAGTAATTACGTTTTGTCTTCAATGTACATGACTATTCCTGTTATTTATAATTGTGTATGAATGGTTAAAAAAAAATGTCTTTGTAAACATACAAAGTAATATCTGTTTACGTTAGTAATTTTGTTATGTATCTACATTTATATTCTATAAACATCTGATTACTTTTCCCAGGGAACAGAAGAAGAACATGGTTGACATGATAAACAAAGGGGAGAACCATCAGCAACATAAACAACTATTCCTGGGTGGTAGCTACCAGCAAAGAGATGGCAGAGCTCCATATAAAAAACTTGAGGCAAACAAAAGATGAAAAATAAAGGCTGTTGTGCTCTCAATGAATGAAGTCTCTTTTTCATACCCACTCCACACATTATTTTACATACCGTAGTTTGTATGGCATCAAAGTCTTAATACAATCCTCCCAAAAATGTGAGGAGCCTTTGACAGAGTGAAAATAACACTATATTATATTATATATGTATTTCATTGACATTTGGCATTGTAGATTACCAATGAAGGCATCCAAAAGTGAACATGCATTATTCAGCAAACCAAATATTTTGACATTACTGTCAGGGTCGCTATTAACAAGAACCCAAAATACAAGTCCAGGGTTTCCCCCAGTGCATGGCAGGCCACCACGCATGGCGGCCTGCCATGCTTTGCTAGTCCCCCATTACGCTAAGTGTTGCTTGTTTTTATTTTTAGAAAAATTAATAATTGGTGGGGAAATATATATATTAAAATCAAATTTTTAGGTAACCCAGAGTTCACCATCCCCCCATCTTGCTCCAAAACAAATCAACGTGGGTTACTTCGTTAGTGCGGGTTTGTGCCATTAAAACAACCGCAATGAAGTTGTTTTCAAGTTGGATATTGGATAGCGGCACCTAGCTCAAGGTCGATCCGATTTATGAACAATTTCGGGCAGCCGTTCTCTATCGCTCCGTTCTCAAGTGCTCAGAGGTTCACTTAGGGACTGTCAACAAATTTCCGAACCAGACACTCCTAAAAAACAAATGTAAATAGATATCTTGCCTTGTAACCAACTGACACAAAATTCATGCTGTGATATGAAACGCACTGTTCTCTAGTGAATTTTTAGTCATACTCAATATTTTTAATAATTGTAATATTAAAAAGTATATATTTTTTCTGGTAGGCACTGGTTTTACGTGTGCTCAAATAAGATTCATACTGCCGATTTTCACTTTGACTTATAATAAAGTCATTTATTATCACAATAATATCCTTTGTCTTGCCATTTTCCATAGATCCATATGAATACGGCATAAATCAAAACAGTTGAAAACTGTTTGCCTCTTCCCATCAACAAGACCTGAACAGAATCACACTTGACCTTAAACCCACCCGCTTCTATACCCCGCACCGCTCGATCAGATCGAGCGCTACAGATCACACTCGATCTGTAGCGTGAGCCTGCTACAGATCAAGCAGAGTCTGTGGAAATGCATTCAGTCCGAAAGTAGAATGAAGCCAGGTTGGGCTGAGTAGAGCCAGTGGAAAAGGGGCAAAAGTACGATGAGAGGGCAGAGGGAGCTGTGAGAACATTTCAATTTAGGATAAAACCAAAGTGAAAAATTATTTTATGCCACTAGGTAAATACCTTGTTTGCTAGTCAAATGTTTTACTTTTGGAACAATTTTTTGTTTAGTTAAATGTGCTTTATTATTTATTAGGCTTTCTATGTTCACATAAGTTTTGTTTGTTCCAATGATCACAGATTAAATTAATAAGTTTTCTCATCTTAGTGAGATGCTGGTACATTCCTATTTATTTCAGGAATGCTTAACAGGAATGTACCAATAGGAATTGTAAACTAAGTATGTGTTTTTTTTAAATCATCTCTGACTTATAGATGGCCGTTTTAACCAGTTTTTCTGGTATCCAGCCCAGCAAATCCCAGTCCAGTCCATTTGGTATCGGATCTGGCCACAACTACCAGACTGACCCTGCCTCTTACAGTCCACTATCATCCCCGGCAACATCCTCGCCCAGTGGAAATGCTTACTCAGGCCTGACAAACCGCAGCACAGCCTTTGGTAAGCCTTGCTCTCCGGTCATCATGTCTGTGGAGCTTACTGCTGTTTTTGGCACATCTGACAATGTAAACGTAATCTGATTAGATAAGGTTAGAAACGAGGTAATAGACGATGTATAACAAGAATACTAAACATCTAGTATGTTTCAATATAGAAACATGACCTCTGGGGTGAAATGGCGGCACAGGGGTAAAACACAACCAAGAACTTAATCCTTGATGCGGCCGTCACAGGTTCAAGTCCCGGCCTGGTGGCCTTGCCAGGCTGGACATGCCTTCCTTCTCTCTCATTACCCACTTTCCTGTCTGACACTCAATAAAACCTTTCAAAAAAAGAAACATCCTTTGTGTTTTATACTTGGAAGTCTTCCATTTAAAAAGATTAAGATCTGACGTCGATTGATTTCCTTTTTACATTTACCACCATATCTCTTTATTAGTGTCATGTCAAAGCAAAATAAAAATCTACTGGCAACTGTAAAGGGCCAGTAATGGTAAAACGAAGGGTGGATAGAAAGAGGTTCTTGTTTGCTAGGACAGGTTCTATCCACACACCATCGCACTGAAATATATTAAGATCCAAATTATTAATGACTAACAGTAGCACTTTAACTAACTGTATCACATTAACTAGGCAAAGAGTTTATTGAAGACTGGAACTATGTGTGTCTAGTCAGATACAGTTGGAAAAATGTTGATCTTTTTTCTCTTTTTCTGAAGTGAAATCAGATTAACCTTCTCTTGTTTCAGCTCATTTAGAATTACCACAATTATTCTTACTTGCCAGAGATGTATTTACTAATAAATAAAACTCAGAAGTTTGCATCCATTTCTTCTGTAGCAATGCCTTTTGGTTTTCTTCCCAAAAGGAATGTATTTATTAATGCTATGTGCCTTTAATAAATACATATCTAACATAATCTTTGTCTTATGTTAGAAAAAAAGAAACAATCAGAAAGGAAGACACTAAAGAATTTCTAAATGCTAAGTAGAATATTACAAAAATAAGTTGTGATCCAATAAACTTGTCGATGTTTCCAGATGTGTCAGGAGAAGGTGGTCAAAGTGGAGGCCAGTTCCAGGGTCGCCCCAGTGAGGTCTGGTCCCAGTGGCAGAACCAGCATCATTCCCAGCAGTCGGGGGAGCAGCACTCACATGCCAACCCCAGCCAGACAGAGGTCTTCCAGGTACAACCCAAACCACTCAGCAGTTGACTCCTGTTTACAGACATGTGACCTTTAACCCCATGTCTCCATAGGACATGCTGCCTATGGCTGGAGATCCCACCCAGGGGACAGCGAACTACAACATTGAGGATTTTGCGGATCTCGGCATGTTTCCACCCTTCTCTGAGTAAAGACCCCTCTACGACCTACCGATGGACTTATGTTTGCTTCTTATGTTTCATCTAATTTTTTTTTTATAAGAGCAGCACTCGGCCACCTTAGAAAAATTAATGTCATACTAATTCTGCAATTGCAGAATTACTATGACATTATCTCCAAAAGACATTCGTTACTGTCATTATTTTATTGAGCAATATAATGCTCCTTATATAAGGCCTGAAGAATGAACTGGTGGATGTCCTCACATCCTGCTTAATGGAGAGTCTTAATTAGTCCAAGCTTTCTCAGTTTGTGATTGGATGTTGATGTTCAGGTCGCTGTGTGTGTCCTCTATGGTCAGCTCTCTGAAGGCATGCTTTCTAGCTAGAACAGTCATATCTGTCAGAGCTCATTACCATCATTAAGACTGGATGAAGGAGAACTTACTTTTAGTTTTCTTCAAGAACAAGAAGAATATGGAAAACTGAATTACCTTACATGTCCAACTCTTCCTACATGCTAGGATTTTTACTTTCAAACTATTAATCTAAATAATTTTTTTTTATATTGCACCAATCGATTTAGATCTAATACCCAAGTAATTAGTATGTTTTTTGGGTATTAGATCCTGTTCCTGTTCATTGATTGTATCTATAATAAAACCTCTTCTATTTAGATTGTTTTAGATCAGAAAAAATCTTATAAAGGTAACAGTTTCTTTGAAGCAAAAATAGGAATTTGCTTTTTTGTTGCAATTCTGTTGAATTCCAAACTTCTACCTCCACCAAGGAACCCGCAGAACATTTTTTTCAGTTATGGTCAGTAAAAGGTTTTCTTCAGCTATTTAATTTTTGAATTAAATAAAGTTCACCTGAAGGAAGTCGTATCTTTATAGGAAAAAGCGCGGAACAGATCTGCAATTTTTGTCAATTGTAATTGACAAAAAGCAGGCAGCGTAGCCTTCCATAAGAAACAAACTTAGTGTACCAAAAGGAATTTACTATATTACAATATGTTAACTATGTAAATATTTTATAAAATGTTGAAATGCTACATTAGAATTCCTTTTATATATCTTCACTTTAATTAGATTTCTGACAAGTAGCAGCTCTCACGAGAAAGGAATCAGTGTTCAAGACGCTTTTCCCATTCTCTTTATAATGACAACATTGTGGGTCTTGTGTATAATTTTAAATGTCAAAAATGAATCATTCCTCATCCATTTTGAAATACTCTACTATAAGCTGTACTAGAATACAACAATAAAGGAACTAGCAATGCAGCGCAGAAGAAAAGCAGCAACATAAAGTACTTTCTAATCATGTTTAACTGATTAGAGGTGGAATAGCTTTGAACAGATCGCTGGATGGAGCGTGGACCAGTTGCAGCCTCTCTGTGTTGGCTTTGGGAAAATAATGAGCACATGTTTCGATGCACGTCAGACGGCCCAGCTGTCCATTGCATTATAAAGGATTTAAAAGTAAATTAAAATCTGCCAAGACAATAATCAGCAGGTAAAACTTTAAAGACCACTGGGAACTTAAATCCTGATTGGTGCATCTCGATCGGTGCAAATTGGCCAGTCAATCTGCAAATTGACTGTTTAGTTGGCAACTAACATTAATCACTTATTACATGACTATAATCTTTGTCATGTAATGAAATTACATGGACTATGACAAAAGTGGGTGATAAATAGTGATGAATATATAAGTGGTACTAGATGGCATTTAATGCTCTTAAATACCATCTAGACATTCTTCAGTCCGTTTGTCCTTGCTTTAATGCTCCCGCAGCAGGCGGCACAAACCTTGTCATCTTCTAATTCATCTCAAAGTTTTCTTCTTTCACAGGTGAAAGTGACTTTTGGGATGAGTGACTGGACTGGCAAAGTCCAGTCACAATTATTTCCTCAATGTATGTTCGTTACTTAAAGCCCTTTGAGTTGGAAAATGAAAAAAAAAAAAGACTTGTGTTAGGATCACTGGCTGCAGAGAGCAGAAGACAATCCATTTCCCTCTCTATGTAGTGATGTCCTGATTTTTAGAAAACACTTCATGTATCAATAGCAGGATTAAATGCATTTTAAAATGAAGAAATTTTTGTATACCATTGCTAAATTACTGCTTAAAGTGCACTTCATGACGCTAACTGTTCATCATACCAGCCTGCAGTGTGCAGTATGTCTGTCTTCAGCTCTAGAAAACTGACTTTAATTCATTGTTATATATTCATCAACCAAAAGGCTGAATAACAGCTTGCAGTGAAGTAACATTTACATGATGAACTGCATGTCCATGACAAATGAAATAAACTTTAGACATCTTTTGCTAAGGATATAAAATTATTATTTTTTCAATATTGTGATTTTTATGTCAACTCATCTTACATTCACAGAGTACATTTTTGTGTCAGTCTTAATGATTCTGTGTATAATGTGTCTATTTAACTATTAGTACGTGTTGGTTAGCTAGTAAACTGTACATTGACTTCTAGACCTGTTTAAACTGTGTAAATGTGACCCATTATTTTGTGTAAAACTGTGCTTGTGACAATAAATTCTTGATTTGGTGGCTTCCATTAAAGGTTTATTTCATCGATATTTATTTTTTTAACACAAAGACCTAACTTGTGACAATTCTATTTGCACAGATACTGATATTAGGTCAACATTTCCACAGCAAGTTACAATGGAGTTATTTAGTGGTCCAACTAAGGTTGTATCTCAAAAACATCTGAATCTAAACATTCTCATCTGAACACAGTCTCAGTCAGAGACTTCTCCAGATTTGCTGTAATACAGACAAGATCTTTCCTGCCAACAGCAATCACCATTTTCAATAACTCTGAAGAATCTGAATAAATGAGCTAAAGCAACATTTAACTTTTCTTTGGCATTAATAAAGTATTTTGCAATTTATGATAATTATGATAAATTATGTAAATATGATAACCTTAAAACTAACAATAAAATTCTAATTTTAGCTTTTACATGGGGTTTTTCAAACTGTGTAGCATGGTTTTGGTAGTACACATGATACTGCTAGCATTTAAGTTACTTTTAGCTTTTTAGCTAATTTGACCTTTTCCATTTGTTTTTTCACATTGCATGAAACAAATGGAATATGTTACCATAAGTCAACATGCTAGTGCTAGCCTAGATGCTATCATTACTATTATGGCTAGTTTTACCCTTTTATCTAATTTTTGCTTATAAACTGCCGTGACCCAACAGTTTAGCCTTCTAAACTGTTGGAAAGCAGTTTCCAACAGTTCAGTTCAGCACCGTTCAGTGTTTCTAATACTCTTTGGGTGGGATTTTTGTATTCACAAGTTCTTGCTCCTCTTCAACAGTTTTTCTGTGGTAATTATCCTGTTTAGATACTTCACGGTTTTATGCTTTGTTCTATTGCTTCTGGCTGTTTCTTACATTTCTTCAAACGCTTTTATAATTTTCAACAGAAAACATCCAGTGCTGTATTTTCGAAGGAAATTTAAATTTTTGTAGTTGATAGCTAGATGTCAATGTTCTTCCAATATCATCTTTGCTATGAGCACAGTGCGCATCATCAAGTGGCATTCATACCCCATCTTGGCTGTTTGATGATTTCAGTTGAATTAGTTAACTGAAATCATCAAACAGCCAAGTTAACAGTAATTTTTTTTAGGGTTAACTAAAAAAAATTACTGTTTCATCAAAGCCATGAAGTGAGTCATTTATTTCTGAAGAAAAAAAAAACATTTAGTTTAACTTGCAAATGGTTTTCCACTTGGATCTGGTTGGATGTCTCCAACTGGCACTCACTGAGTGTGAATGTAATCAAAACTGACAATAATATTTTATTAGGAGGAAATTATTATTTCTTACTATTATAAAATCATAATAGCAAGAATTTTTATATTTGAGGTAGGATGCTACAATATGGAAGATTGTGCTCAGTTTTAAAATTCTGTACTTCACCAAACTTCCATTTCTAGATTTCTCAGGTAGTTTTCATCACATTCTAGACACCCAAGTAGAAACCATCTCTGCATTATTATTTGTATGACCCAGAAAGAACTTAATGCTGAACACTTAAGTCTAATTAGCTACATTAGGACTGGATTAGTTTCAAAACCTAAAAGGGTTTGAGGGCCCAAAATGCTGTGAAATTGAGCTTTAATTTTTGAGTTGATTTAAAAAAAAAAAGAAAAAAAGAGTTGCACTGTGGAAAATGAATCTGCTGCATATAAAACAATATATGAAGCCAGACAAAATGTTGTTTCAATTGTTGACTGTGTTCAATGACTTTGCATTTTTATGATATAAAGTACTTTCAACTGCCTTATTGCTGAAATGTGCTATACAAATATACTTGATTCATTTGTCAGAAATTCAGATTATTATCCTTTAGAATAATCTGAAGGATAATTCAGATTATTCTGAATTATCCTTCAGAATAATTATCCTTCAGAATAAAAATCCTGAAAAAATTTTTCAGGATTTTTCAGAATCCTGCTTTTTATTTTTCCAAATGCATCTAAAAATTACAAGGATCAAATTCTGGACAATTGAAGACTGTAGGAGCCTGAATGACAGGCTCTTCGGGTGAAAATGCCCCAGAGTTCAGAGATCCACTTCGTTTCTCACATCTTTACTCACTCCTGTCAAAAAGGAACCATGAGCGCTCCAAGTAACAGTCCTAATAGATGACTTCCAGCATCCTGAGTGACTTTGCTTTGAAAAAGCCCTGCTCCCAGGAACACCCTGTGTCCAGCCTCTGTTCTGGCTGAGAGGATGTTAAAAACTGTATGTTAGCTGCCTTTACACTCTCCTCTTAGGTATTCATTCAGATGGTTGTCTACACTCTTCACTGCCAGGTGATTTGATTAACAGTCTGAGTTCTGCACAAGCTGTTTGTGAAGAGTACATGCCCTGTTGCATGCTTGGCATGTGTGCAGTTCCTTTATCATCCAGTAGGGGCAAAGAGATGTCAGTTGGGTGCCTTTAGAGGTCTATAGTTCCTTTCACTTTGAACTTCTTGGCAGAACGTTCGCTGGCTCGGAACTCCAATTTGTTTCCATAGAAGTGTGAGACAAAGCCGTCCATCTCTACAGAAAACACACTGTTCCTCTTTGGGATCACTGGACATAGGAGACAAGAAAACAAGCAGATGTACAGTTTGAGGGGACAGTTCACAGCAACTGTATCTGGGTGAATACGTGAAATCTTCTACAGCCATCGCAAAACTTCAGGCAGTGGCTGAAAGGTTTGGCATCTTCAACATTTTCAGATGGAGTTATAATGATTCTATGTGAGAGTTTCTCAAACCTTTTCAGTCTGAGGACCACTTTAACAAACATTCACTGACCACCTAACTTGAAATTGCCATGCAATAACACATAATCTCAATATCATACAACTTGAAATGAAAATATTAGTCTTTGGTGCCATTTTCTAAATGTGACTGACCACAACAAACCATGAACATGTCTATGGGGTGTTTTTAGTTATTTACAGATTCTGAAAGTGTGGATTCTAAACTTTCCAATTATGTCAAACACCTAACAACCAAAAAAGAAATTGTCAAGTGTTGTATGCATTAATAACATCCAAGGACTATTTGTAATTTAGAAGCGTAATAAATAAAAAATAAACGACTAGCTTTGCAGAAACAGAGCTAGTTAAGTTAAATATAATAAATATCCACCAATTTCTATCAATTTTATTTAAATAAATTAACTTGATAATTTTTAATTAAATAAAAAAAGCAATAGCTGACATGTGAGCAGAGCATCAGAGGCAAGCAGAGTCATAAAAACCAAAGATACGTGCAGTATCTTGTGGACCCCTTGTTTTGTTTTTTTTGGCGTATCAGGAGGCAGAATCAATAATATTCTGGCTGGATAAATGCGAACACAAGCTTCACATTTGAAAAGATATGTATCGGAGTTAGGATTACAAATCCAAGTGGCCCAGGTTGTATTTGTAAAAAAATGCAGTGTATCACCAAAGTGAGTACACCCCTCACATTTATAAAAGATATATTTAAGTGTATCTTTCATGGGACAACACTGACAGAAGGACACAATGAAAAGCAGTCTGTGTGCAGCAGTTATATAACTGTAAATGTATTCTTCCCTCAAAATAACTCTATATACACCCATTAATCTCTAAACCATCAGCAACAAAAGTGAATACATCCCTTGGTGAAAGTTCCTGAAGTGTCAATATTTTGTGTGGCCACCATTATTTACCAAAACTGCCCTAACACTCCTGGGCATGGAGTTCACCAGAGTTTCACAGGATGCCACTGGAATGATTTTCTACTCCTCCATGATGACATTATGAAGCTGGCAGATATTTGACACTCTGCGCTCCTTTGGATGCCCCAAAGATGTTCTATTGGGTTTAGTTCTGGAGACACGCTTAGCTAGGACAGTTTATCAGTTTATCAGAGGGTAGAGTCCATCAACTTCACCCTCAACCTCTTCAGTAAAGCAGTGATCATCTTAGAAATGTGTTTGGGGTCATTATCATCAATCAATCAATCAATCAAATTTTATTTGTATAGCACATTTCAGCAGCAAGGCATTTCAAAGTGCTTTACATCATACAAACACAAAGTCATGTAACATAGAATAAACAACCAAAACATTAATTTAGACCGTCAAATTTATAACTTGTTATCCATTTATCAAAATGTTTAACTTTGTGCGGATCCTGATCTTTGATATGCTTCCAGTCGTTTGATTTTAGACTGTCTATTAGCTAATTTTTACTTATCCCTTTCCCTATCACGTCACGGAATTTAANCACCAGGCTCCGTACACCTTTACACGAAATTTTGCGCTAGGACTTCGCCGTCCTACACGGATTTTGTGCATTATTTTCACCTCAATCATGCTGGAATGCTGCCCTGCGACCCAGTTTCCAGAGGGACGGGATCAGGTTCTGCTTCTGCATTTCACAGTATATATTGGAGTTCATGAAATGTAACTCCCCAACACTTGCTGCACTCATGCAGCCCCAGACCATGGCATTCCCACCACCATGCTTGACTGTAGGCACCACACATTTATCTTTGTACTCCTGACCTGATTTCTGCCACATATGCTTGAGACCATCTGAACCAAACAAATGAATCTTGGTCTCTTCAGACCACAGGATCTGATTCCAATAATCCATGTTCTTTGTTGACATATCTTGAGAAAATTGTTTGCGAGCTTTCTTGTGTACAGACTTCAGAAGAGGCTTCCTTCTGGGTTGACAGCCATGCAGACCAATCTGATGTAATATGTGGCGTGTGGTCTGAGCACTGACAGGCTGATCCCCCACCTATTCAATCTCTGCAGGAATGCTGACAGCACTCCTGCACCTATCTTTCAAAGACAACATTTGGATGTAATGCCTAGCATGTGTATTGAGCTTCTTTGGACGACCAACACAAGATCTGTTCTGAGTGGACCCAGCTAAAAATGTTGGATGATCTTGACCACTGTGCTGCAGCTCAGTCTCAGAGTGTTGGCAATCTTCTTGTAGCCTTGGTAATCTTCATGTAGCACAACAATTCGTCTTCTAAGATCCTCAGAGAGTTCTTTGACATGAGGTGCCATGTTGGAACTTTCAGTGACCTGAACGTTCACTGAACTGAGAGTGTGAGAGCTGTACTACAATATCTAACACACCTGTTCCCTATGCACACCTTAGACCTAGTAACACTAACTAGTCACATGACATTTTGAAAATGACAAGCAGTGCTCAAAACATTTATGGGTGTACTCACTTTTGTTGCTTGTAGTTTAGATATTAATGGCTGTATGTAGTGAGTTATTTTGAGAAAAGAATAATGTTACACTGTTGTATAAGCTGCACACAGACTGCTTTTCATTGTGTCAAAGTGTCATTTTGTCAGTGTTGCCCCATAAAAAGATGTACTTAAATATCTGTATAAATGTGACGGGTGTACTCACTTTTGTGATACACTGCAGATCTGAGCTGTTCAGATTGTTATAAAGAGATCAGATACATTTTGCATAAGTACAAAAAAACAAACAACACTTCAGTCTGAGTATGAGCCCTAGACTAAGTTTCATCAATTGATGGTGAGAAGCAGCTAAGTCCAGCAATCAGATACAAACGCACAGAACCAAGGACAGTTTCACTGACCTTTGACCTGGTTTTCTTTGGTGATGATTTTGAACACATGTTTGAATTCTTGCATGAGAATCCCTGTAGTTCCCACATAGGACGGACATTTAGAGCGCACCACTGTGACAGAAAGCAGCAGGTCACCAGTGTTCTGTTGGATCACTGCAACAGCTCACTGCATTCAGTTAAGATTTCTAAGATTGTGGCACACATTTTCCTGCTAATGAATCAAAAGGTGGCAACAAAAGTCAGAGGAAATAAAAACAGGAAATTCACAAGTTTAGAAGAAAATGTTCTGATTCCTTCCATCTGCAGACAGATTTTATGACTCAGGGAAATTCTGAGGGGAAAATGTTTCTTTTTCCCACCAACAATGCAGCCTGAATTGATCAACGGTGACTGAGGGTCAGGCTCTTCATTGGAAAATCTACCTGTGATGATGGCTCCGTGCAAGTCTGCCTTCAGAAGCTTTTGCTGTACAAACTGTGGATTCCTGGAAGAAAACATGGAGACAATCACCAGGAGCAGCAGGAAGTTGGACATCTGGGAGCTCCGCCTCCTGGTGGACTGACTTACACTGTCGGTTTGAGTCCACCACACAGGTCCACAACATATTGTCTCCATAGCTGGTGTAGTGGCAAGAAAAGCTCATACCTGCAAAGCCAAACAAAGCCATGATAGGGAGAATTTAGGAAAAAAATACCTCCCTTTCCCCAACACACACATATATCATATCACTTCAACTAACCTCTGGTGTTGAGGCTTGATGTGGAAAACCTTCATCATTCTCTTCTGTCGCGCGTTGAGTCCTTTGGCTTTCTTCCTATTTTTGGTTCTGGCTGTGTCTCTTCTGGACCGACTGTAGCCCAGTAGCACAGCTTTATGAGTCAGCATGCTCTTCACATCCAGCCGGCTCGGCTGCTGAGTGCACTGCTTCAGATGGGCTTCAGTAAACTTTGCAGCGTTAGAGCTGTTGTGAGGCTACAAGACAGACAACACATCAATAAAGTGTGTGTATACAGTGAGATGTAAAAAAAAGAAAAAAGAAACCCAGATGATTGTTGCATACCTTATCGATTTTCAACAAAATTATGTGCAACTTCCAATCAGAGAAAGTCGACTCACCTCAACACCAAGATGCCTCACTAGATCTCGAGGAATTCTGCTGTAAACTTGTGCTTCTGTTGAAAGACACAAACATTGGACAGAAACAGAAGTCATCTGTAGGGTTCAATGGTACTGCATGAAAAATAACACAATTATTGGAAAATTGAACATCAGAAAAAGAGCCAGCATAATCAAACCCTGAGCTGCAAAACTGACTGACTTCAGTGAGCTTGACATGAGAATAGTCATCGTTTATCACATTCCTGAATTTGGCTTTTCTAAAATAATACTTCAAAGAAGTCGGTATGTAGTGCACATACTGACTTCAGGCTCTGATTGCCTGAGGATTTGGACTCTGCCTCTAGAACTATTGCTTTTACTGGAAGTATTTCAAAGAATGACGGAAATCACATAAAAGATGTTTCTGAGTGTTGGACTAATTGGCAACAGAGCTGTACAACATATTCATCTGCAGTCATTGAGTCGGGCTCCTTGGTGTTCTAATTAGTCATCACCAAATAATTAATCGATACGTTTTTTTTTTATATCTTAATTTTTACAGAATACAGTAAACAACAGTAAACATTGCTTAATGATCTGTTGCTAAGATCATTAAGCAATACCCCAGAAGTAGTTTTACAGTTCTTGTAATCTTGTTTTGGAAAAATCCAGTAATATCAAACAGACAGCCAAAGAACCAATTTTGGTTATAAAAAATATGGTAGATTATTCTGACATTTATTGAACTGCGTGGTTCTTAAAAACAATTTGGTTCCACCACATATTCTGTTTTGTGTAAGTGAATTCAGGTCACATTGCTTTTAGAGACAGATTTTTGTGAGGCAACTGTGCCATATGTTACTTTTCAGGTATGAAATATGTAAATATGTAAATATATGTGCCGTGGAGTCCTGGCTTTGTATGGTCAATGTGAGTGTACAAAATAAAGTGATAGTGTGGAATCACTTACCCACGTGTTGCTAAGGCCAGATGATGCTACTTCAAGTCAAAAAGGCTAACACCTGTTACTAACCCTCTCTCTTCTCTAACCTTGCTTTGACCATTGCAATCTGTCATTATTTCAGAAAGCAGTCTTAACCCTCTGATGCATAAAGTGGGTCTTTTTTGACCCAATGAGGTCATTTTGTTGCACTATTTGTAATGAAAAGTTTTCATCACTTCATATTCTAGTTATTCCAGAGAAAAAAATGCTACTTGTATCATGCAATTAAACGTTTTAGTTTAACAATATTTTCCACACGAACTCTTACATATAAGTATTATTTTTATTTTTTACTTTCTGCTACTCATAAAAGTAACATAAAAAGACATTGATTCTAACACGAGTCAAAAAAGACCCACTTACAGAAGACTGCATTGTCAGTCACTCAGGGTTAAATATGCCTTACTGAGAAGAGTGAGAAATGTGAGTGCTGCTCCTATTTTAAAGCTTTAAACTGTGTTGTGTGTGTGTGTGTGTGTGTGTGTGTGTGTGTGTGTGTGTGTGTGTGTGTGTGTGGGCGTGTGTGTGTGTGTGTTTGGATACCATTTTCCTGACACATATGGTTGTGGGGACCCACTGCCTGGTCTGTAGAAATGATGGAAGTCAATGGAAAGTCCCCAGAAAAATAGCCACGCAAACGTGTGCGTGGGTCCTAGACTCGAAAGGAGTCACACATTCGATCCGCTGAGCAACATTTATCTCCCTCGGACTTTAACTCACCTTCCATCGCAGCTTTCTAAGGTTGACTGGAGACTAGATTCTAGAAAGAGCTTCCATCGACTCCGTTAGCTTCCTGCATGAAGCGGAAAGAAGACATCAGATATACAAGCCACTGTTTTGAGTCTTCTTCCTCCTCCTCTTCCGCTTCGACTTCTTCTTCGATTTACTGGCTGTTGGCAACAAACTGTTAGTAGCATTACCGCCTCTTACTGGTATGGAGTGTGGTTCGTGAAGATCTATCTATCTATCTATCTATCTATCTATCTATCTATCTATCTATCTATCTATCCAGCCATCCATATATATACACATTCACAAATACACCTACTATAATTGAATTCTATGAAATAATTTAATTTTCCTCAAAAATTTAATGACTATTTGTACATGTTTACTCCCCAAATTCTTCCTCAAAATATCTAATAAATTCACCTCTCGAAGATATATATCTTCTCTCTTTTTCATATTTTTGACATTCTAATATAACTTGCTCCATTGCTTCATATTTTCCACAGTGATCACTTTTACCAGTATTGTGCTTTTGACTCTTAAAGAGTGCATAGTTAAGTCCTGTATGTCCAAACCTCAACCTTGTTATCGTTCTTTCCTCCTTCTATTCTTTCTTCCATTTCTTCTTTTTCCTACAATCTTCAGAATTTTGTTAAACCCTCTTCCTGTTTTTTCTTATTTCCACATTTTTTTTGCCATACTTTCATCAGTATTTACAGATTTACTTGTTTTAACTGTAAAACTAATAGGATTTTGAATTGCCTTCTTTGCCATTTTATCTGCCCTCTCATTTCCTCCTGGAACCCACACAAATATAACAATTAAACTCATATTTTGTATTCTGAATAATGTATGGAATATTTCGAATAAAATGTCAGTCATACTATCTGAATGATTACATTTTAAACATAATAATGTAGACCTAGAATTTCAACATATCGTTTTTAATGTCTTTTACCCATTGTAAAGCTAATAATATTGCCAACATCATTTCTCTTGTGCATACTGATAATGCATCTGTAATTTGTTTTTCTATATTTATGTTGAATTATGGTACTACAAAAGCTATTCATATTCTCCAGTTATTTTTGATACATTTGTATAGATTTGAATATATTGATAATAATATATAATTATATTGATAATTGTTTAAATATATTTGTACTACAATAGAAGATTTATCTTGTTTCTCTTCCATTATTGACATATCTACTATTGCTTCTGGTAGAATCCAAGGTGGTATAATTGATATGGGTGTTGTTTGACTATTCATTTTAAATTCTTTTATTTTCTTTTCAATTGTCCATCCAAAACTCCTCATTTCTTTCTTTTCTTTTTCCCAACATGGATTTAAAATTTCAACTTGGGATCAATTTACAAAGTTAAATTGCTTGGTAAATTTAACCAGTAATTTATTTCTAGTTTTATTCTTCTTAAATCTAACGGCATTTCTCCCATTTCTGTTTCTATTGCTGCTCTCGGTGTGGTTTTAAATGCTCCAGTCAATGATCTTAATGCCTGATGTTGGATAATGTCTAACTTAACCAGATGTGTTTTAGCTGCAGAATCGTAAACTATACAACCAAAGTCTATGTTAGATCTTATACCTGTGTAAATCTGTTTTAGTGATTTCCTATCTGCTCCCCAGTCACTATCTCAAAATATTTACATTTTTCTTACATTTATCAACAACTTTTTGACTATGTATATTCCATTGAATTTTTCACCAAGCCATAGCCCTAAAAATGTATACACTTTACTTGCTCATTAGCTCATTAAAATGATCTTGGTTATATAATTTCAATTTTATTTCATGTTTATTTTTTAGTAAATATCATTACTTTTGTCTTTTCAACTGAACTTAAATCCCCATTGCACCGCCCACTTCTCTATTTCAATAATAATATCTTGTAATTTATTTTCAAAGAAATCTACATTTTTCTTCTTTTCCAAACAGCTCCATCATCTGCAAAAAGTGAACAACCCATTTATTTTCCAATATACTTAAATACATCATTTATTATAATTGAGAACAATAATGGACTTAATACTCCCTTGCGGAGTTCCATTTTCTACTATATATTTTCCTGATTTTACCAATTCTAACTTGTATTTTCCAATTTGTTTAAAAGTCTTTAATCCATTTGAATATTTTCCCTTTGATGCCAAACTTGCATAATTTAATTAATAATCCCTCAACCCACTTCATGTCATATGCTTTTTCTATATCAAAAAATATTGCCACTACACTTTATTTACTTGTGATCTTCTAATTTCATGCTCTAGACTTAGCATTGGATCATTAGTACTCCTCCCTTTTCGAAAACCACTTGATATTTTGATAAATATCCCTTATTATTTAAATAATATACTAGCCTGTTGTTAATCATTTTTTCCATTATTTTCCATAGATTTGATGTTAAAGATGTTGATCTGTAATTTTCTGGATTTGAATGATCTTTTCCTGGTTTAGCTATTGGTACTATAATTGATTCCTTCCAGTTCAACGGTAATTTTACCTCCTCCCAAATTTTATTCTATAATTGCAATATTATATCTTTAGATTTTTCATTGAGTTGTCTTATCATTCTATACCAGATTTGATCCTAGCCTGGTGCTGTAATTTTTATTTTCTTAAGTGCAGAATTCAATTCGGCTTTTATAACTCAACATTTAACAAGTTATTTGTTTCTTCATCACTCTGTAAAACATCTTTATATTTGAGTTTTGTATTTTCTCTTCCTTTTCTCCCTTCTTCACTAATATTATTTGAACTGTGAATTTTACTAAATGCTCTTGCCAATATTTCAACTTTATCTTCATATTTTATTATATTTATATTTTCTATTTTTAAAATGGGATATTCAAGCTCTCTTTTTATGCCATTCATTCTTTTAATTAATTTGCAATTTTTTTCCATTTTTGTTTCCTTCCCTATTGTGCTACAAAGATTATTCCAATATTCTCTTTTTACATTTTTAATTATTCTTCTTACCATTGCTTCTTTCTTGTATAACCAATTAAATTTTTATAAATTTGATTACCTTTTTATACCTTAAGTGCTTTATTTCTTAATTTTATTGCTTCTTTACATTCATTTGTCCACCATGGCACCATTTTCTTAGAATTTTTACACCCTTCTTTCTTTATAGAATTGTCTGCTGCTTCCAGGATTATCTCACAAATTTTTAAATTTACATCATTAATATCCTGTCATAGAGTGGTGTTGTTGAGGTGGTGAGGCAGACGCTGGAGACCCAGGTAAGGTGAGTGGTGGATGTTTAATGATCAGAATGTCCAGAATACAAACAGTCGACAAACAAGAAGTCCGCGGCCAGGCAGCACGGCTGAGCGGAAGCCAGGGCTCACACCGGTAGCAACTGGTCTCACAGGCGGAATACAGGACACGACAAACTACATTAGACAATAGACGCTAGATGACAATAGATGACAAGGACCCGACCAGGAACAAAGGACACAGGAGAGATTAAATACACAGAGGGTAATCAAGGGAACGAGGCACACCTGGGAGAAATCAAGAGGAAGCAGGACAAGGAGGAGACTCAGGACACAGAAAACTCAAATAAACGCAACAGAAAAACACAGATCATGACATATCCATTCTCATGTCTACTTTTCCCAAGTTTATTTGACTCAAATATCTAAATTTAATCCAGTCTGCCTTATTAAAATGTAGGGGTTTTTTTAATTGATCTTTATATTCTTATTATTTAAAGTTAATCCTACTCTTATTGTAATGGGATAATGATCACTACCTATTGTTGATGTTTTGTCAATGAACCACTCACAAATACCAGCTAAAACATTTGAGACAATTGTTAAGTCAATAACTGATTCCATCTCTGTTCTTGCATTGATTCTTGCTCCCCTCCCATCATTAATACATACAAGATTTTTTAATTCCATTAGTTCTTCTATAATTTGTCCATTTTTATCATTACATTTACCCCACAATGTACTATTTGCATTAAAATCCTGACCAAATTACTTTCCTTTCCAAATAGTCATTTAACTCCTCCATTATTTCAATTGATAATGTTTTACATGGATTATAAAATGTATTATTTTAAATTTACCTTCTTGTTCCCATATTTCAATTACTATATATTCAAGTTCTTTCCTTTTCCCTGATACCTGATATTGTATCCCTTGCTTTTAAATATTCCCTCCTGTCGATCTCTTCTTACACCATCATAACCTTTGATCACAAAATCTAAAGTTTTTAACCATGTTTCCTGAATATATATAATTTCTGGTTTTTCCTCAAGACTATCAATATATCCTTTAAGTTCCTGTCCGTTAGCAGTTAAACTTTTTGCATTCCATTGTAATATTAACATGAGTTACTTTCACCTGACGGTCCTGGTCTCCCATCTACCTCCAATTTTTGTTTATGTTCTCCTATTATCCTTCTTTAAGCCCCCAAAACTTTTCAGCTCCTCTCACTATAATTTTAATCTTCTCGGTTTTACGCTTGGCTTGATTAGTGCAGTTGATAACATATGCAATGAATAGTATTAGTTTTTTTACTGATATTGTGATTTTTTTCTGACTGTACTTTGCTTTGCTGTGGAATTTGACTCGTTGTTTGTTCAATCTTTCTTTATTCTGTTCCTTCACATTTTTAACTGCTTCTGCATAGTTTGTTTTCAGTCATTTTAATTTGTATAATTTCTTTTGCCTTCTTCCTTACTTCACATCCTCCATATGTAACTCTATGTTGCCCTCCACAAGTACATTTTTCCTGCACGTACTCTTTACATTCTTCTAATTTGTGATCTTCACCACATTTTGGACTCTCTGCTTCCCTTTACAAACTGCTGCTATGTGTCCTTTGTGACCTTTGACATTTGAAACAACAAAGTGGTCGAGGGATATAAGGTCTGACCGAAAACTAAGACAACCTATTTTGATGTTTTGTGGCAATTTTGTGGCAAACACCCTTTATCATAGAGGGAATTAATGCTGATCTTTTTTACAAACTTGTGAATTGTTATATTTACATTTTTTAAATATTAATTTTATGTTTTTATTTATTATTTGTGTATTTTCAGAAACTGCTTCAATCTATTTGCACCGTTAACATAATTCTTCAGTAAACCTATTTAAACACCTGATGACCAGCGTACTTTCTGACCGAAGCCCTGTAGTGGTCAGTTAACAAAATCCAGCAACAGAGGTCAAAATCCTCATCAAATGGTCTTTCAAGCCAGATAATTGAGTGCTACAGAATGTCATCAGAGGAAAATACATCATGGCCCTTGCATGAGAGCGACATGCAAGGCAGCATCATACACCCAAGCATTTAGAAGAGTACATCCTTGCCTACAACCTTCATAGACCTGCTCTGTCCTACCACCTCGACCACGGAGAGCACCAGGAGCAGATGAGAGCAGCGGCCACAGCAGGCAGTGGACAAACGGATGGAACTTTTCATCTTGGACTAAGCGGAGCCTCACGTTGCTCTACCCCTGGTTACCCGCTGAGCACCACATCACTCAGACAACTCACTGAGTCCATTTCCAGGACTGAGGAGGAAGAAAAATAACTGAAATCACTCAAATAACTCAGAAATCACTCAAAAACTTTGTCAGTATGAACATCGACAGCATCATCGCCAAGATCTACTGGAGCACATCACATCATTCCTACAAGAGGAAAAAAAGAATGAGGAGACTCACAAAATTAAAGGTGTCACACCCATTCAAGTATGAACAGTCCTCACTCCACACTCTCACCTGTGTCCAATCTCAATGGCCCTCACCTTCAGCAGAAAGGCAGGTTCGCCACATGGAGATGCACACTGAAAGAAACACACCTGCAAATATGATTTTAACACTAGAGGGAAAAGCTGAGCTGAGACACCACAATCCCGGAGTAGTAAGGGAGAGAGTGAACTCTGCATTCACCCCAATATGTTCAACCTCTCAAAAACACACAAGCTCCTCTCATCCCAGCATCTCAACTGATCAATTAACGCCAATCTCAACTCAACAACAGCCCATAAGGCCAGCTCCCCTTCAAACCCATGCAGCAGGGCTATATTGTAGCAAAGATGAAATGAGCTCCAGACCCAGCTGCTGTAACCACAGCCCTACCTTACCTGCCAACAGCTTCATATCCCAGGCCACAAGCAGTGATGAACTATCCTCCACCTCAGTCTTCTGCAATTCATGGACAACCTCAAAATACACCCATACCATCATATGCAAGGCCACCGCAGTTTTTGCCAATTGCCCCAGTGACGACTGAAATCTCCTCAGCTTTTCAGTCACAGTTCCCAGCAAATCAGAGCACAGCTCCACACAACATTAGTCTGCAACCACGTCCCACATATGGTGTGCCCACACCCAAAATTCCTGATTTCATAACTGATAGTGAAAAGGAGTTTGCTAACTTAAAACTAGCCTTGGATAACCTGCTGGAACCCTTTCCAGATCTGAGCGAAAAATACAAATACCATGTGCTACTCGAACATCTTAAGCTCCAAGAGGCACAGATGATTGGCAAGTCATGCAGACATGATCCATTCCCATATACAGCATGCATGCATTGCAGCTTCAGTATGGTCAGCCCCATCAGTTAGCAGCTATCTTAACTGCATCGGCTGTGAAGTCAGGAGATGCACAAGCATTCCAGAACTTCGCTCCCAGAGTCCATCTCCTTGTCAGTATACTGCTCTCCCTAGAGGGACCTCAGGGGATGAAACTCAACTGTTGCTCCCATGTTGATTGCTTACTCAGTAAGCTGCCCAAATATTACAGAGATGGGTTCATTGAACATCGCCAGCTACGTGGAAAGCTCAACACCACAAGTCTCAACCCCTACAACTTACAAGACCTAAATGGTTGACTTCAAAGTAAAGCACAGTAGCAGAGTCTGTCCAACAGACTAGTATAATGCTATCAACTGGAGAAACCTGCTAACAAACAGCAAAGAGAAAATCCCTTACAAGGGCAAAGGACAAAGTGTAGCTGTGTATTATGGCGCGGAAACACCTTCAACCCTACATCATTTAGTAGTAAGAAACCTTTTAAAGTGCACTGTCTCTTCTGTGACAGCACAGAACATTACATCAATCGCTGTCCCATCATTAAAGTGCAATCAGCAGCAGAGTTGGATAGGTGGATAACAGAAGGCAAATGCTGCTGGAAGTGTGCACTCAGGTGCTCACACACCTGAGTCTTGCAATCTCAAGAAACCTTGCAGCGACTGTGGAGACATCCATCTCCAAGTGCTCCACAGCGTTGCTCAGTATAGATCCACCCTTACAGAACCTTAAATCTCAGAGGGCCGAGTTTATTTGACACCCAGCATAAACTCCAGCAAAGTGCTCCTGAAGGTAGTTCCAGTTCTGTTGCATAACGATTCTAATTCAACAAAAACCTTTGCTGTATTGGACGACGGAGCACAACGGAGTATGATCTTACCAACAGCTGTCCAGCAGCTCAGGCTAAATGGTGTGTTGGAAACCCTTGCCCTACGCACGGTGCAGACAGATGTCACACATCTCCATGGGTCTAAGGTTAATTTCGAGATCTCCTCCAAAGACAACCCATGCAGCGGTTCAAAGTACAGGGAGCCTTTACAGAAGCAGGTCTGGACCTTGTGGAACAAACCTACCCCATACAGACACTTCAAAAACGATATTCCCACTTGCGGGGAATACCTCTGAAGTCATTAAAATAAAAATAAAAAATACAGCCATTAGTGTTACTTGGCTCAGATCATGTGCACCTCATCATTGCTACAGAGCCAATCTGCAAAGGATCCAAGGAGGTCCCATAGCCATTCACACTGCTCTTGGATGGGCCCTGCAAGGAGCAGAAAAGGGTGTGTCAGATCAAACAAAGGTGCAACAGTGCCTTTTCACCTCATTAGTTAACCCAGGAAACCTTCTAAATCGAAACGTTGAGAGGTTAAAACAACTTGATGTTCTACCATTCTGAAAAGAAAAAATAGTTATTCCCTCAAGAGAGGACCAAGATGCAACGGATCATCTGGAAACAAAAACAAGTATGTCGGAGATCCAAGAACTAAATGACCGCCAAGATTGGCAGTACATTGACAGTCCTGACAATCCTGCAGATGACATAAAGGGAAAACCACTGCTAGCAGGATTTTGTCGCTGGAGCCAAGGACTTGCATTGCTTAGCAGAGTGCCGAAAACTGGCCAAAGAAACCAGAGCAAACCACAACAGTGAGCTCATCTGACCTGAAATCAATCACTTTCTGTTGCTTTACTGGTATAGAACCGAACAATATCATCCTTAATGCTACAGAGTGCAACTCAAGGAAAGAACTAATGGAAGCTACGTGACAAGCTCATGGGGCGGCAACAGAACCACAACTGAAAGGTCAACTGACAGAATCCCAGATTGACTTTAAATTCAATCCACCAACTTCTTCCCACTTCGGAGGGGAAGTAGAGAGAATCTGAAATTCAAAGCCACAAGGCTATGTGTCAGCTAATGTAGTCTTAACAGATTCAAAGATGTTATTTTAAAATAATCTAAATTGGGTAAGAAGCCAAAAACTACGGAAGAGGATTAGGGCCACTGAAAAAAAAAAGAATTGTCAGAAGTTTTTTTTCAGTGGCTCAGAAAAGATTAATCAGTGGCGCAGAAAAAAAAATAAAAATCTGTGGCACAGAAAAAAAAAATCAGTAGCCCAGAAAAGAAAAATCTCAGAAATACGAGGGAAATGGGAGCCAGCAGCAACCAGCTTCAGAACCACAGACGCGAGTTGTGGTGGACAGCCAATGTTCTGGAGAAAATGTCTGATTTAAGCGACTTTTTACGTGCCAGAAGAGTCCCAGAAGTGTCCATTACACTAATGGAAGGACAAAAGGTGAGTAAATCAAATTGAGATAGTTTGGTGTCTAAAGATGAACGGTTACGGCTAGTTGTTAGCATGTTTGTTAGCTTGCGCGGTTAAAGGAATAAACGTGATTTACAATGTTAAATCACACAGATGAATAAAGTATTTAACAGCTGTTGATTGCTGCAATTGTCTCGAAAGTGTTTGGTGCGTTGATTTTATTGTTCTTATGTTTGAATGTTTTACAATGAAACTAAGGTTGGCTGTATGTCAGCCACCTCCTAAATAAGATGTCTGCTGTGTTAAACTGTAACTTAGTTCAGTGGAGGACAGAAACTATAGTATAAAGTGACATAAACGTTTATATATGCATATATTTAAAAGGAAAACGTCATACGGCCACCGATCTGCGGCTGGTTGTAGATCTGATCATTATATTTACCAACACCAACTAATGTGCCTATCTGTGCTATTGTATTTATGTATATCATATGTTTGTGTTACGACGTTGGAAAAAGTTACATTATGAGATTCACAAAATCATTTTCCTGCACTGTGTGATGTGTCAGCTCAGGACTGAAATTACATCTCAATCCCTGAACTAAACTATCAGCACATTTATTGCTCAGGTGAAGAAATAATAGGCTTCATTTAACTAAATCAAACTTAATGTGATATTCAATTTTTGTAATAAAAAAGGAACTGTTAATATTTCCTTGTGTGTTTTTATGCCTGATACCTTTTGCCTTAAGTAGACTGTATATTTATGAAACTGTGTTTTTATACTTGCATGCTAACCAATCCAGTCCTTCTTTTTCACTAAAATAGAGGATTATTATTAATTAGAAAGTGACCTCTAATCAAAACCAAATAGCCAGAACAAAATAGCAATTCCAAAACATTTCAGTCTGCACGTGAAATGATTTCCCACTATATTGTAAAATTATTAATTAATGGTTAAAACTTATTTTTGAAACTATACCAAAGGAAGTGTAGGGGAACAGATTCCCAAGTAATTTCAACCATATTTATTTTTAGTAAACATACCAGGAGATTTGTTTTTAATACTTTTTAAAACAAAGACATTACAGTGAACCAGTAAACACTTAGTAAACACTCCAAACACACTGACATACATTTAACCTTAGTTTCATTGTAAAACATTCAAACATAAGAACAATAAAATCAACGCACCAAACACTTTCGAGACAATTGCAGCAATCAACAGCTGTTAAATACTTTATTCATCTGTGTGATTTAACATTGTAAATCACGTTTATTCCTTTAACCGCGCAAGCTAACAAACATGCTAACAACTAGCCGTAACCGTTCATCTTTAGACACCAAACTATCTCAATTTGATTTACTCACCTTTTGTCCTTCCATTTCTGTGCCACTGATTTTTTTTTTTCCGGGCCACTAATTTTTTTTTAAACCTTTTCTGAGCCACTGAAAAAAAAAAAAATTAATGTTAATTTCTGTCAGTTTTTTTTTCAGTGGCCCTAATCCTCTTCTGTAAAAAACAATATACCAAAACCTATAAAAAGTATTAAAGTTCCATTGTGCATAATTTTAATCGAAATTATTTTCTTGCTTTGGACATTATTTTCTTTAACCTAAGAACTTTCTGATCCATATAACCTGATACTTCTTTGTTCTTGATGTGATATCTTGCTGAGAAATAAAATAATCTTAAATTAGTAAAATAACTTTTGATTTTTAGTCCTCTCAATCCTTTAGTTTGCTGTAAAAATGTTCTAAAAGATTATGCAGGGTATCTTGGTTCTTTACTGCTCATTTGCGATACAGATACCTCACTGGTGTCACTGCTGTCCGACACCACCTTCCTCTCTGCAGCCAACTTACTGACCTGTTTACTGGCTTGCACCACCACACTCCTCCTTTTGTTTATGCCGTACAGTATAGTAACAACATTGTAGATAGCAAACTAAAGCCATTTATAAATATATTTACATGTTACCTGTGATGTAAACTTAAAACATAAAGAAATAAAGCAGGTTAATGAAAACCAGGTATAAAATAAATTAAATACACCTTATCTTAATCTTCAACAAAATGAAACTGACAAAACAAAACTTCCACAGGTAGAATGTAGTGAAGTCTGTGAGAGTGGTTCCAAATTAACTGGCCAGCTTAAACTCAATCACTGATTGACTGTTATTTGATGTGATGTATTTGTGAATAAACCCAGATCAAACATAGATGGGTCTGGTAATTCAAGCATGTTTTGATGGAAACATGCTTGTTTTTCATTCATTTGGTATATAATCCAGAACTCGTACTTGCATGCTTGTCACGTCCTATAGGCGGCGATACTACAACAATAACTGGCTGTATACCGCCCAAATAGGAGGAAGAAGGAGCCTTCTAGAAGACATGGCGCCGCTTTGCTCAGATAAGGACGGATTCTGAGCAGGACCGGCAAGTTGGATACATGGTTTGTGGAAAGAAAACTGTTTTACCATGTGGATGAACAGAAAGACTGATAGAGTTTTCCTGAAAACCCTCAACTATGTTTTGAATGTGCTGAAGTTCAGCCCCAGCACTAATGTCCGCACGCGGTCTACCTGTAAACCACCCAGGCTGTCCTGGAGGCTCCTGTTCTTCGGTACTGACCAGTTTGCTGTGGAGTCTCTCAAACTGCTGAATCTTTGCAGGTACCGGAAGTCTCGATGTTCCACACTGAATCTGTTCCTGATTACCTTGAGATAGTCAGCTTGCAGTTTTCACGACCTCTCTCGTGTTGTGAGTCAACCGTTTGTGCAACAACCAGGCTCATTTGACCAGTATTGAGTCCTGACTATGAACCTCTTAAGTTTCATCTTTTAAATAATGAGATTTGTAAGAAGTTTATAACAGGATTTAATGGCAAGAATAATCAAATGTAGTACAATCATACAATAGGAACGGATACAGAGTGACATTTAGCACACGTTACGGATGACACCAAGTGATGCAAAGACTATTTTCAAAAAAAAAAAAAAAAAAGCAACTGGGAGCCTGCACCTTATCATCTTCACATTTCCAAAACATTGTCACATTTGAATACATAAGCTTGATGAATAATTACCTTTGATAATTTAAAGCCATTTTGTCCATAATCTCAAGAATCACTGCATTTATAATTAGTTTGTTTTAGGAAAATCAGGAGCAACTTTTATTCTGCAGATTTTGTAGTTAAATATTGTTCAAGAAAAGCATTTCACTTGCTATATTTAATACAAAGACTCAGTAAAAATTTTTTAAAACTGTTAACATGATTTTAAAAAAAAAACTGCTAAAAAGAAAGTTATGCAAAAATGTTTTTTTTTACCTTTTTTTGTGAGGGTGAGCTTTAGAAATTTGACAAATGGAAACTGAGATCTCTTTTTATTTGGTTTTATTAAATTAAACTCATCTGCGACAGACTGGCGACTTGTCCAGGGAGTAACCTGAAACGTTAGCTGGGATATGCACCAGCACCCCTCCTAACCCCACTAGGGACAAGGGTGTTAGAAAATGAATGGATGGAAATTATACTTATAATTTAAAGCAGTAAGGAAATGTAAAACAACAGCTGCGATTTTATACAGAAGGTTAGGCTCATAAGAATGTGGCCTGTGATGGCCAGCTAAAATTTCTCTTTATGGCTCCCCCCAAAAAGCTGCTGCCTAGTTAATGTTTTTGCAGAGATTCTATGATTTATATCCAATTCAGTTAATTCATTGTTTTTTTTTAGTCTAGAACAACAGATTATTTTAAATCATATGTATATTATATCAAATCATAATAAACAAAAAATACTCACAATTATTATTTACTTGTGTGGATGCTTTCTGAACATGTCTGTGAGAACTGTGGTCCCACTTCAGTCAGATGAAGATGTAATTCATATCTTAAGAAGCAATACCCTGCCAGATCCCATGTTCAGATCTTTTTGCTCTATGGCAGCTTTTGCTCTACAAAAAACATGCACTATCTCAGTTTTTGTTTTAAGCTGTTTGGTATACAGTAAAATAAATTAATTTCAACTAATGCAAAGTTCAACTACTCATGTTCTCTGCCTTTAATCTTTTTTCTCAGGAATTCAAATGAAGGGATCGTGGAGAAGCTTGAGGTTGTTACATTGCCTGGTGATCTGCCTGTGAAGAGATTTGCTCAACAGAACCAGCTGGCACTTCACAGCTGGCCTCCTCACAATGTAGAGGGACAGTTTGATGTTGGAGTGGTTGTATCTTTTGGCCGTTTACTCCATCATGGACTCATTGACAAGTTTCCCTTGTCAGTATTTAGCATTAGTGTTGAGTATTCATGATTAACCATGTTTGAACCTATCTAGCAATTTTTTTACCCTGAAAGAGCCATGCTGTGGAACTTCTCACAGTATGACTGTACTGACATTGCCCATTAATAAAAGAAAGAAAAAAGAAGTGCCCTTGTAGGTGCCTTAATATACCCTAATAGGCTTTATGTAGTTGTCAGGAACATATAGTCATTTTATTGCAAAATTAAGTATATTAAAATCAGTTGTTATAAAAATACTATGTAATAACATAACTTAATAGAAATTTGACTGTGCAGTTTGATGCCTTGAAATTGGCTTCTGTCTCTTTAAGAGATTCCTACTCTCTGACATGCCGCCTTCAGCATGTCACCGCAACATCGTGACTCCCTTAAACCATTAACAATCATACTTACTATTGGAGAATCGAAAGGCGCAAAACTCTCAATTATATAGGTAAACAAATAACACTCAGACGAGTCCTTTACTGCCAGCCACGACGGGTCGGGAGATTTATTAACACGTCTACCACGGATGCATCATTACAAAAACATTGTTCCAAATCTCCAAAAAATATCCAAAAAATCTTCTTGATGACATTAATGTGTACGGGGGGAAGTTTTGACCAATCCAAATAACTATGTTGGTTTGCGTCAAGATTCTTGGCTGCCCATTGACTGAGTGTGTGTTGGAGTTTCTCTGGAACACTAATGACCTCTTGATCTAAACATCTGCTCCACATCAGAACTGCTGAATAAGCCAATTAATCACAATTGTTGCGCTTATCTATCTAAATGGCTTACTTCCCAACCCGTATTTTGGTCCAACTCTGTGCTTTGCAAGCAAGGAAGACAGGTCAGATCGACCTTACTGGCGCCAACAATCTTTCTGCAAAAACTACTCTTTAAAAAGTATTTCCGCGCTAACATTAGGAGCACTGGACTGAGAAGTAGTTTGTATGATAAACTCAACAGATGCACAGTTCCAACAAGTGTTCCCTAATTGCATTAATAATTCTGATGGGAAAGTAAATGTTGTAACTCATATTAATTCTAAAGAATAGAAAATGACAAAGGGGCAAACATTATTTTATATCACTATGTCATGTTGTCAGATAATATTGTAAGACATGTTGTCAGATCTTAATTTCTTTTTTCTTTTCTGCATGGTATTTTGATCCAGCGGGATTCTGAATGTTCACCCGAGTCTGCTTCCAAGGTGGAGAGGTCCAGCACCTGTGTTCCACACTGTCATGCATGGTGACACTGTGACAGGAGTCACGGTCATCCAGATACTTCCCAACAAGTAAACAAAAGAAAAACCTTTTTAGTCATCTCCCCCTACTAATTACAGTTGCAGACTAAAAACTGCAGTTGTTGGGTAAATTAAATGTTAGCATTTGCAGTTGGCCCTAACATGTCTAAACATCAGTTTTCTCAAAACAACTGCTTTTTCCAACCGACTTCCCACATATGTTGGATGCAGTAAATCAAAAGTACTCCATCATATCCTGTAAAAAGAGAAGCCAACAAGTTTCAGAAGCATGTGGTATCGTCATTATTCAGTGAAAACACTTACAAATAAGCAGTCAAAAGTAATTGTAATGTTAAAGGTGCTAACACAAATGCATTAATCTTTAAGGTTTGATGTTGGGCCCATTCTAAACCAGGACATCCATCAAGTTCCAAAAAACTGTACTGCTGAAGATCTTGGAGCTGCCCTGGCCACCAAAGGAGCACATCTTGTAAGTTGATGCAGCATGTATGCATGCAGACATTTTTTTCAACAAAAATATTGACATTGTAGTTCTACTTGGTATCTTTCAGTTGCTTGATACGTTGATGAAGCTTCCTGAAAAAATTGCAAATAAACGGGAGCAGGAACTGAAGGGTGTAACATTTGGTATGTTATACTCCATCAAATATATAGTTGTTGTAAAAAGTGTAAACAAAGTAAAATCACAGTGCTGTGATGTAAAAGATGAGACAATGATAAATCATTTAATTTCTTTTGCAGCTATATATGTATGACCCACAACCTGTTCATTTTAACTAAAATATCACCCTGTTTAAACTGGAAGAAAAGTCTAAATTTAAAATTTTCCAATTTCAGAATGTAAAACTGTCCACAACTTTAAAGTGTCACTGACTGACACGATAAAACCACTTGCATGATTTAAAAAGATGAATTACTTTGCTGTCATTCTGCTTACACAAAAACTTCTAATAATAAATATTTCTGAGAGAATACTACACTTTCCGGCCACTTTATTAGGTACACCTGACAAATTGTTCATTGACGCAAATGTTGAATCAGCTAACCACATGGCAACAACTAAATGCATTTAGACATGTAGTCATGGTCAAGACGATCTGCTGCGGTTCAAACCAAGCATCAGAATGGGTAAAAAATGGGTTTTAAGTCAGTGGTACCCAGTCCTTGGGCCGCGGACCAGTACCGGTCCGTGGACCAACTGGTACCGGGCCGTGCAAGAAATAATTAAATATTTCTATTTTATGTACTGTTTGAGTCTGGGGGATCTTTTATTTTGAAAATCCTTTAACAGGATTCTCTCAGTTACGTCTTGCACGCCAACATTGAGCCACAAGCAGCAAAATGAGTTAGAAACGGATCAGATTCTT
>CAEGAD010030826.1:0-31756 GCA_903067055.1 Poeciliopsis paucimaculata
CTCAAGCTCCCAGGCCTCTGGTAGAGGACCCGAGCTCAGAGGATAAGAACCACCCGCGGTGGGTGAGAAGGGAATTTAAAAATTATATATACATATATAATTTAGATATATATAGTTTGTAAACAATTGCATGCAGGGCTGACTGAGTCTTCATTCTCCCTATTGAACACCTTTTGATGTCTAACCTTCTAACGATAGAAGTTTTTTCATGTAATTTGAATAGTTTGAAATGAAATACTTAAATAAAGGTGGTATTTGATTTCAGCTTTTGTATTGATCATTTACACCGTTTTTGGATTATTGCCTAGATTGTTATGGTGAATATTATTTTGTAACACTGAGCTTGATTAACACAGACTTAGTGTATTTGTGGTGTAAACTGCTCTGCTAACTTCATGTCTTATCCCCAGCAGGTGATCATGTGAAATATTCCAGCTCGTTGTCTCCTTGTGTTGCTTACCTTCAAGGAAACACACCCCGTCTTGTTCTGCATCAAAATGGCCTCACTAGTGAGAACATTGTAATTCATAACATTATTGAGTTGAATCAACAGTTTTCTGAAACATGAGGAACAGCAGAATGATAATAAATCTACAGTCTAAGATTGTGTTACAGAACTGGCTGTCCAGCAGGCTGAGCTTCTTCTTCATAGTGAGCTGGTAAAGGATGAGTTATTGAACACAGACCTTTTGACAGTGAAGGCAGCAGAGAAGCTACATCTGTCTAGGACAAACTGATAATCTGCTGGAAGAACAACGATGGACAGAAGAAGACGAGCATGAATCTTTTTTCTCAGATGAATCTTCCTTCCAGCTCTTTGAATGTCAAGAAAGTATCTTTTTCTGTAGAAACAAAATATTATGTGCAAAACTTCAGTCCTCTGTCCTGCACAGTAATGGATCCTGATATCATCCATTGCTAAAATGGGCTTACTCACATTAGTGCAATCAAAATGTGTTCCAAGAGCAGCCGTCTGAATTGACTGAATTTAGAGGGAAGATGGTACAAAATAGTTTTTGTCAGACCTTTCTCCAGGCCCTGTGTCCACGATGACACGTTCTGTGTTTGTATATATGCAGTATGTCAAAATGATATAACCATTTTCAGCCAGTGTGTCAGGATGACATGGTTTCTTTCTTCATGTCAGTGGGACATGCAGGAGGTGGAAGTGAAGGCCTCTTTTCTGCTGCGATCAAGCTACACTTGTTGCCTACAGCGTTTCCAGAGACTTCCAAGCATTTCTCTTCTGCTCACACTTTGCTGTAGCATGCACCGCACCCGCTGACAAATGCTTTCGTTTTAGAAATGCCAAAAATATGTAAGCATGCCACAGGAATACAAACTAATGATTTACCTTAACTGGTATAAAAACACAAAGTCTTAAAATTTCCAACATGGAGAAAAGAAATGAAGCCTTTTAGGACTATCTGTCATTTACACACTTTCCCTTCAGATTGATCATCACACAGTAGCACCTACAAAACATTCTTATTAAGAATTCTGAAAAGGGCATATTAAATAGGTATTATATGTTATTCTACATAAGTTCAATATTTTTTGTACAGCTTCAGAAAGTGAAACTCGCACATTATATATCAGATTTATTATGCACAGAGTGAAATATTTTAAGCCTTTGTTTCTTGTAAGTTTGATGGCTATGGCAGTCAGATCATGAAAACCCAAAATCCGGTGTCTTGAAATTAGAATTTGACAACAGTCTGTTGTTTTAATCTTTTTCAATGTGTAAATGTTATATAATGGTAATATTGTGGCCTAGAGAACCACAGGTAAGACTGCTGACTGGACAGATGTCCAGAAGACGCTCGCTGACACAAAGAGGGAAATCCATAACAGGTCATTGCTGAAGCAGCTGGTTGTTCACAGTCCTGTAATCAAGCAAATTAATGAAAAATTAATGCAGTAATTCATGCAAGAGGAGCCCAACAAAGTGCTGACTGCATAGAAATGTATGTCATGTCTTAATTTTCTGAGATACTAAATTTGTCTTTACTTCTAAGGCATAATCATAAAAACTCCAACAAACATAGACTTGAAATATTTCCCTCTATGTATAATAATTCTATATGTGGGTTTCTCTTTCTCAAATGAGTGGCAAAAAATATTAAACTTTTTTTTTTTTTTTCACAAAATTCAAATGTTTTTAGATTGAGGTGCCTGTATGCAGTACATTGGTCCACAACATAAAAACCAAATAAAACTAATGGATCCCACAAAATGTGAAAAAGGTCCACAAGCATCCAACCTTGCCAAGCTGCTGTTCAGTGAAGTCAGTGATTTATGAGGCTGACTTAACAATAACCGGCAGGAACATATTATGCATGTTAAAGATGTTTTAAATTTCAGTTTCATTTAGGGAGTTACTTTGAAAGGTTGGACCAGGCTGACTGTTGGACACATGATCTCTTTTTTCTACTTCATCCTTTCTTTGTTTTTTTTTTCTCTTTCTCAGAAACTGAGCTTCATTATCATACCTCTGGGAGCCATCATGGTGAGGGCCAGAGAGCTGACATATTGATTTCAGATGCCCCCCACCCCAGGGGCTGTGTTGGCACAGTTTGTCTTGTGTCCCTGACTGGAAGGCTGTTTCTCATTCCACTGCTTACTGCAGTTTACCTCCCTGACTACATGCAGGTCTGCTGTTTGCAGCTCATGTTGAAAGGAAGAAAAACATTCTGACATAAGTTTATTAGTGAATCTTTTCTAATCAACACTGAAGAACTATCAGCTGTGTTATAATATCACTTAAACGTTTCATTATCTGTCTCATTGACAGTGAATCTGCAATCCTGCAATTCTTATTCTCATTTATTCAAAATTATTTATGAAACTGTGAGGTTAAAACACCAATATTTAAAGTTAGACAAACCTATGTCTCTTTAAACAAACAGAAGAGAACTAATGATGAGGCCTGATACATTTTTACAGGACACTATTATCTTCATGGCATTTTGCTGTCCTATTATATTTCTGTGGGCAAGTTGGAACTATTTCTGAACAGTTCATGATTTAATGTATTTGGGAAGGAGAGTTATGAACTTTAAGTATCAGAACTTTTGAAAATTGTTCTGATCACCATTTTTTTCGCTTGCTTTTAGAACAAGAAACTGGAATTCATCTGGTGTTTCAGAGAGTAGGACCAGACCATTACAACGGAGTCATGTTCTACTTATCAAAATACTTTTTTTTTTTTTTACTTTTTTTTTTAGCTATATTCAAATAGAGGTTAATCCAGTTCAGTTAAAAAATATTTTTGTAAACCCAAAAAGAAATTAATTGATGTTGTATGGCGGCTGTAGAAGCACAGGGCAACCTTACAGTTGACCATGACCTTTCAGCGGAAAACAGGAAGCAGATGTGTAAAGACACGGCTCAGTTCTTGTCTTGATCATTAATGGAGGACAACTCCTGCAAAGAAGAACTTGCTCAGCCTGTAGCTTGCTGCTGTAACTGGAGGTTCTATAACAAAATAAAACATGGGACATGAGCATTTGCTATGATGTACTGAACTGGATTCTAACAGAGGCACTAGGAAACTTTCATTAGACTAATTCTGTGTGGATTCAGAAGCAAACCCTGTAGCAGTAGATTATCAAGCATCTCCTCTTTTTGTTTCTTGTACTTGAATTTGCACAGCTCTCTCTAGCTGTGTTATTTTATTTCTCACTCTCTACAATGTTTCCGACTCCCTGCATGTCTCCCGCTGCCCCTGAAGTCCATTCCCTGCTGCACAGAGCAAATTTCCCAACAGAGATCAATTAGGCTGAATCTAAAATTAAAAATGGTAAACTTCTGGAGAACTTTCCACTTCAGTCATCATTTATTTCTCATGTGTTTTTCCATTTACCCAATTTGTTTTTACACACTATGTTCAATTATTATACTAGGTATATTTTATCAGTAGGATATCAGAAATGTACAAACTGTATTTAAAGCATTTAAACCAACTTAAAACCAGCATGTCCTTATTTCATACTTTGCAATTAACACTATATTAAATTTCTGTGAATCAGGCTGGTATTTTTGTTCCCTGTTCCCATAATGACCACTATAATGATGCATTGTGATCTTTGATAAGCTGTCTAAAGCATTCCTTTACTTTTTGATCCTTTATGGAAACACAGCAGCCATTCTTCAGAACCCCATTACTTCCTCTGAACATATTTTAATCTACCACCAGCTGCTTCAGAAGACCTGCTTCTGGTGTGTATACATAAAAGTGTTGATTGTCTGCATAATGGCATTAAAACCATACTAGAAAAATGAAAAATCAGGACTGTGGTCATATTAAGTCTGGCTCCCTACCAGCATCAGAGCATGTAGCTGGGATTGTGGAACCGAATAAGTGTGAACTACGACTCACAGCACTCAGATAGGCATTATTGTGCAATATATTGTATTATATATTTTTTATTACCAAAATGGCTGCAAAACAGCTGCAGTAGACTGGGTTTGAGTGGATAGATTATTTTGTAAAATTGGAATAATAAACTGAACTTTACTGCATTGGTGATTTCTAGTCAGTCAATAGGATTGAAATGAATTGCCTGCATATTGTAAACAACTATGTTTGGGCTTTAAGTTTAAATGAATTTGAATTTAAGGTTTTGTCCACACATAGCCGCCCATCTAATAAACCTAATAAACTTTTAGGCGATTTGGACTTTCATCAATGCATAACATACATTTCTGTGTGGACACTGCAAACTGTGGATTCAGAGGTCAGTACATGAGAGTCTGCAGCAAATAAAGCAGCACTGATGTTACATCAGCCACCAATTTTACAGTTTGACAAATCTAGTGGAGGAAAGATGGCTGCTATCAGAGAGGTGCTGATTTTTGTTTTGATTCAGAAACTTTTTACTGTTTTTTTTTATAAGCCCAACTGCTCCAATATGTTGAGTTGCAAAGGACAAGGAGTTCTTGGAGGTCATCTGCTTTACACCAGCTGTCCCTCCTAATCGAGTCACAGTGGCGTTCAACATCCACATACTGACTTTAACATTCCAGTTACATCGTCTTGTATTTTATAAACTTTATTTTCTAACGGCATATTTAAAAATAGTTCAACCTCTGTCCAGACAAATGAATCTCCTCATGTTTGTTTCCTAACAGGAAGTGATGGTTGTTTTGAAGGATTGTGATTGGAGGACAGGTTTTATCTTTGCCCTACATTGCCCTCTATGGGTGTGGCATGTTTAAAAAACAAAGCTCAGTGGTGAAATTCAGCAGGTTCATGAGGATGAACACTTTCCTTAAACTGATCAGGAGTAGACATTATTTTATAGAAACAAATATCTCTGCTGTATCATTTTACAAAAGACCTGGCTATGTGTGGACTAGGCTTAAATTAATGACATGAGATTTCTTATGTCTGCAGTTCTAATAAACACCAATCACACATTGCAATGATGCCAAAACACAGTAAAAGTGAGGTAGCTGTGGTCTCAGTCAACATCCTCTTTGTTAAGGCCACTCTTCCATTTGTCCTTTCATCTCTGTGCAAAATATACAGATTTTATCGAAACTCCACAATCACCTCTGCAGCATGTCACTGCTGTTTTCTGTCATTTTAGATTTTACACTGGCTATTTCATCCTCATTTTCCATCCCAGGAGTTTGGTCTTAGTAATCATGCAGCTGTCTGATAAGGCCTTGATAAACCTGCTGCAGAAATCCCATAATAGATCAGAATTTTCTGGGCTGGTTTGGAGGTAATTACTAGATCTTACCTTTTAATTCTTCTGGCAGTTGCTGTGATCTGTGGAAATGAGGAGGAATGTACCATGAACCACTTTTAATTGGGTTTTAGATGACTTTCACATGAACTGTGAAATTGTGTTAATCAACAGAAAGGGCAGCACATAGATGGCTTCCAGACAGGGCTCTGCCTCACATTATGTCAAATATTAAGAAAACTATTCATGATGCCATTAAGTTTGCAAAAGCAAACACTAAGTTCATGGAGATCTGGTGGCTATACTAAGGAGATTTGGGATTAATAACGTAACTTCAGGTTGTACATGTTGCAAGGGTTGTTTGATTCTAACAGGGCCACATTAATATTATTAAGCATGTTCTGAAAAATGAAATTATGAGCAATAACTGCCCTCTAAATCCCAATAAATCCCACACTGCCTCATAGTCTACACTAGATTATCAGATCTAAAGGTGATAATCTGTAGGATTTAGGATGCATTTTGCTACATTTAACTACAAGGGCTGGCTTTAGTTTATCCATTTATTTACAAAAGTTATATTCAGCAGTCAGTATTTTCCTCTCTTCACATGGCCTAATGTTTCAGGTCTCACTAGTAATTATTTTTTTATTGTTATGAATATTCTCTGAATATCACTAATCACAAGTACATGAAACAGCTGAGTCACATCTCAGAGTGACTTTCAACACACGTGTTGTAAGTCTGTTTATTAAAATAAAAGCAATAAGCGAGATTTTTTTAGGCAAAATTATATCTATAATTCTATTATTTAATGTTAAGCAGCTTTATTCAGTGTGTGTTGATTTTCTTTGTTTTAACTAAAAGCTAATAGAGCATGTTATACATTTCAATTTAAAATTGTGTTTAAATCTTTTAATGCACTAAAACAGGTTCAGGTTTCTGCTTGGTGATAAGAATGTTGTGTTACTAGAAACAAGCAGCTGACCCGGCTGTCATGAACACCATCATACCCTGAAGTGTGGGGGTGGGCGTGTGGGGGGGTGGGTGCGTGTGTGTGTGGGTGTGTGTGTGCGTGTCCGGGCGTGTGTGTGTGTGTGTGTAAACCCATTAGTCCTGAAAACACGGGTTCTGTTAAAAATTGTTCATTAGAAAAGACAGAATATGCCATCTTCTCTGAGATCTCTCTTCAGTAGATCACATTTATGTTTTAATAAATATATATTCATTTTATATCATGATATTACTAAAATAAAAAAAACAATTAAAAAACATGGACATGGACCTTTAGCTACTGTAAAGATCATCTGTTCAACTGAAGACTGAACATAATCCCAATTCACTCTCACATTATATTGTAAAACAAATTATAATATTACACAAAAAATGAACACTGTATGCACCGTATTATATCAGGATAATACGGTGCATAAATGAATCTCTCAATGAATTATTTATTGATCTTCAAAACTCCCAAACACCATGGAATGGGAGAAAACAGAACAAATCCATTTCAGTGTTTAAAGTTGCTGAGCAATGATCGTTTTAATAAGTCTTCGCTGCACTGTCCCTTGTCAGGAGGTCAGGAGGTGCTGGTGCCTATCTCCAGCCGACGTTTCGGGCAAGAGGCAGGGTTACACCCTGGACAGGTCTCCAATCTGTCGCAGACATAGACGATCTAATTTCTAGATCTTCTATGTCTAGAAACTAAACAGTTTCTAGACATCTTAGTTTTTATGTTTTTTAAATCCTAAAATATAAAAACCAAGTTGATCAGTATTATTATCAGGGTGACTCTAACCTGCAGTGGCAATGCTTATTAGTTAAAGTTCATAGAAAACAGGTAGGGGAACTCATAAATTACAACTTCATGATTGAAACTCCAGACAGTAGGATGTGAAAAAGTCTGAAAATGCTAAAAAAATCCCACACTCTATTTTGTTTTCCCATTATTACTGTAGAAAAGATGTAAATAGAATTGCATACTTTTCCAGACTGTAGGAACACATTTGCATGTCAATGTTAAATCACTCTGAATAAATGTTTTTATACTGTTTATTACAAACAATCAAGAACTCTTTAAGCTAATGGTTTCATCATTACCAGCCTTCCTGGCATTGCTGTGCTGTGGAGAGTGTTAGATTGTATTTTTCTGAAGTCATTTTGTGTCATGCTACTTAAAAAAAAACAACACACAGATGTGCATGAGAACAGGAATCATCTCTACCTGATTTATTTTTTGTCTGATTACATGTTCAATGCTGGGATGTGTGTTGAGTCCTCAACTTCATCCCACCTTCTGAAGTCAGTTAGTCATTTTTCCTGTTTGCCAGGAAGACTATAGCTGTTGCGTTTCATTTCCTCACATCGTAGAACCACAGAAATAAAAACTACAAAAACTGTTGCTGAAAACAGTTAATGATTACTTCAGTTCTCCAACTGCTGCAACCTCAATCACAGTTAGGATTCTGATTGATTAGCATCACAGAGCTAGCCACTAAGCATGTCTGTGAAATCGGCTCCGCAGCACGCGCTGGATGTTTTGTCAATATCAGATGGTTGAAGAGCCCTGGGCCTGGCATCATAGCAGGCATCACAGCTATCTCTGGCACCACTCTTACTGAACTGTTTACCCTGAGAGGAACGGCTGCTGACTGCATGGGCGTTTGATGCCCTCCATCTTTCTCTGTCATCCTGGCTTTTCCTCTGCATCTAATCTTGCCAGGGCACCAGCTGCACCCAGAATGGCATCTCCTATGGCACACAACACTTCCTCTCAGAACTTCCCTCTTCCCTTTTGCTCCCACACAAACACCCATCTCGCTGGGCCCCTGTGGCCAGGCTGCAGTTGATGAAGCCAAGTTCACACGGCTGGAATGATTGCAGTGACAGCTGTGTTTTTCTGCTCGTCTGCAGAGACTGGTTTTATCTGGTCTGCTTCACAGAGCCACTGCTAACTGCAGTTTTGACAGGTTGAAAGTCAAACAGGCTGATCAAGTGATTGACTGGATGAATCACTAAAGGCTTATAACAAGGCCTGCAGCATCAGAGGGCAGCTCTAAATTTGCTTACTAAAGCCTACTGTCCCTTCAACTTGTGGTAAAATATCACAAATTACCTCTCACCAAGTTCTAACATCTACTTTCACCATAAATGAGAAAAAACCTGTAGCTTTCAGTCGCAATAGACAAGACAATAAACCATCTCTCAAAGACAATGAAAGCAGAATATAAAAAAGTCTAACATTTTAATTTAGGTGTCATGATGTCATGATTGAGTTTTGACACTAGAGCAGGCATCAGTTAAACATACAGTAAGTTTTAAAGGTGCAGTACCATGAGAAAATAACTTTTTTAACTTTACATTATGTTAGAATGTTATTTTTTCATCTAAAACGGAGAGTTGCCTTAATTCTTTCATCTCTGTTTGATAAATCCTTCAATCTCCTATGGCAACCAGTCAGAGGTGCCTAGAGGCTTGTTCTCAGAAGACAGCGCCTATTTACCCAAAGCTCCTCCTTGGAGGTTCAGTCTAATCAAGCATCCCTCCTCCTCACCCCATGATTCAGCTCCTGCAGACTAGCAGCAGCAATTAACAAACACCTGCTGGAAATAAACATCTTCTGAGCTCATCATACCAACTACAACATTCCTATCATTGAAGCTGGAGTGTTGGAAAGACTAAGAGCTTTTCAAAGAGTCAGAGGCCCAATTATTTCAATGTGTCAAATTGCAAAGTACAATTTCTTTTAGCAACTGAAGATAACATAGTTACATGATTGTACTCTAAAATGGCACTATGTGCCTGGAAATGACCTAACACTGCCTCTTTAAAATGTGTGTATGGAGCTGGATGTTTGACAACTTATGTTACCTTTTTCCAGGTGGAAGCTGATGGAAGCTGGCTTCATGAGCGGTGGAACTGAAAACATAACTCTGCAGCTTTCATGAGAGTTAGCAGCGTTATGAGAGGGAGGAGTCCAGGTTGGAGAGCCCTGTACAGACAGCCAGAGCAGAACCTCTCAGTGCTTTGAGGAGAGAAACGGGGGGTTTAGCGTCAGGACAACAGAAGGGAGAGAGGCCTGATTCACTCAGCTTCACTTCTGGTATCAGTTTTCCTCTTCTTTAGGTTGTAACAGCAGCTTGCATCCAAAACTTTGCACTCCTGCCTATGTCATTCCTTTTCCTATGCTCTCTAAATGATTCCAGCATCTTTCAAAAGATGAAATCTTTCCATTCCCATCAACTTGTTTTAATTGAGCAACAGTATTCTTCTCTGGTTCTCGTGCTTCCTACAGCAACAAAACATGTTCTACCATAAACCAATTCTTTCTTTAAACGAGTGCCATTCAACAATCATTTATTCCTCTATTTTTTGTTACATCAACAGTTTTTTACACTCACACTGAGTTTAACTAGTTTTAACTCATTCTTCCTTTGCACGCTGCAATTCCTGCACACTTCAACTCTCCTTTCCAGAACATCAAACACATCTCCTCTTTCTTTTACATATCTTAGCAACACATTCATTTTCCTGACAATTGCACCAAATCTCTGGTTTTGGTACAATCTCCCAAACACTAAACCTTATGAAACCAAAGAAAATCTCCTTTAGCACTTCTTTTGTTTCACATTCCACCAGCACAGATTCCACTTCAGCTTTCACTTGACCTCTAGTCAGTCTTCTTGCTCCTTTAGCTTCTGAATTTCTCGCCTTTAAGTTCTCAACAAGTTCTTTCATCTTTACATTTGACGGCACTCCTTCACTGACTTCTTTCTATTATTTACCTTTCTTCAACTCTTACAGGTGTTTTGATCTTAAGTTTGTACACCCACACATTTCCACACGTTCCCACCTGATTTTATGTCAATAAGTTGATTTCCATCTCTTAGTATCTTAACATATTTGATTTTTCCTACTTTTGCTCTGTTCCTGCAAACTTAAGTGAACTGATCTCCTATACTCCTTCGTTTTCTCTCATTCATTCATTGATTTTTTTCACATTTGCTTCCTCTTCTCTTCAGTACCCTGACTTCTCTTTTTTCTTTTCCTTTCATGAACTCCATGTATCTCTCCCCCTTCCACACTCATTTTCTTCACCTTGTTCACCGATCCTGTCCTCTTCTCTACTGTCTATGTTATTCTGTTCACTTCCTTCTACTCCAATTGATGTCAGTTCAATCCAAATATTACTATAATATTAATCCACTGATAGTCAGGAAATTATCAGTATTTATATATCTATGAACAGAGATATAGTTAAAAAGTAATCATTTACAGCTTTCACTTTTCAGTTAGCAGAATATGTCTCTTCTTTGCATTTAACTCTACTGTCCTACAGCAGCAGTTGTTTCTACTCACCAGAAAACAATGAGGTTTTACTTGCCATTAGTCTGGAAAAGGTTATTTGATCAGAAAACTGGAGCATTTTACTGCAGTGACAAAGACTATTTAAAGATGGGAAACCCCAGTAGTGTCCCCAGGAGTGGACAGCCCTGTGACTGCAGAGTCAAGTCAGATTGAAAAACCTCTCATTACCTGGGAACATTTTAAAGCCGTGTCTACGGCTCTGCAGGCTGAAGCTGGCATGTTAAATGGTAGGAATCATAAAAGGACAACCAGGAAAACACTGAACATGTATGGCTTGTTTGGAAGAGTTACAAGGTGAGAGCCCTAATTCATGTTTAACAACCATTCTGCAGAGTTTTGTGGTGTTGCATCAGCACAGCAAAGACATTAGAACAGGAGAAAAGATCCAGAAACTGTCTAGGTTTTGAAAGTAGATGTTCTTTATTTTCATTGTATGAAGCATAGCCAAATTGAATTTATCAATACTTCATTAATCCCAGAGGGAAAATAAATAAGCTATGTTCTTCTAACAGTTGATCAGTTTTTTTCTTTGTCGTTTGTTCTTTTGGCTTGGCTTTAATCTCATTGTGTATAGTGAGACGCCACAGTAAATTAATTTCATTCATATTCATTCATTTGCCCAGATGAGGTGTTGCTTTGGAGATGTATAAATTCTAGACATTTGTATAAAATAAATTCAACACATTGTGCTTCCTGGCGGAGAAGCTGCCAGACTGTTGAAATGTTTTTAAGTGTAACTATGATTAAAATCACCAGATATTCCAAGAACCGTCCAGGCTGAGATGTCTGCAGCGAAGCAGCACCTGAGCTGATGATCTTATTTGCTGCAGCTGCTGGGGGAATGTGAGCAGTTGGCAAAATAACACTGGCAAATTTCTATTCAATTATTGAGAGTACGTATGTAACTATATTCATTGTACATTTGTGATTTATGTTTCTTCATGTTTAACTATAAGCAAATGTTTGGTATAAATGAGGTGTTTAAGGGATGAACTGGCCCCGTGTTCAGTATTTCATGTTAATGTTTCATACATTAAAACCTGTTCGCCTCGGGGGAGATAAAATCTCTATTCTGTTAGGATAAACCAAACTGGAGTCAAAGACTGAAATACTAATGAATTAACCAAAGTGAAAATAACATCTTCAGTTAGTATTATAACATACAGAGAAATTGAGGTACAGGCACTTTAAAAATGTATGGTAGCGGACTATGTCAGAGTCAAACTTGTGTTCACATCATGGCAATTAATGAAACTAATGTAATGCTTGAAAAAGTATGATTAATGGCTTGTATGGCACTTTATCAGGTCCAGAGGACCCCAAAGGTCCAAAGTGCCTTTGGGGTCACTTTGGACCCCAAAGTGACCCCGAAGGGGTCATTCACCTCTTCTCCGAGTCGTTTCCCAAGGACTCAAACGGACAGAGCTGGTGTTTGAACCGTCAACCCAACGGTGATGAGACGAGCTTCTACGTCCCGAGCCACTGACTTTATAACTAGAACGTAATGTTTATTCATGTCAACATTATATTCAAACCATTTTCAATGCCGATTAAAGTTTTCCAGTTTATGCTTTCAGTCATATTAGTGCACTGATGTCTAACCTGGCAACTGATGCCTGTCACTCAGCAACAGTTTTATCACAATATTCTGTGGTTTAATGATAACAGTGACAATAAGAACTATTTGTTTATATTTTAGGTAACTGTAGTTCAATCTGGAGAGACTCAGACAGAGAAAGGGAAAACCATTAGAAGAGTTTATTGACATACAAATTAGAGTCTTTGGCGCTCGGGCCCCGGCTGAGGACATCGATTATCACAATCTTTGCGATAAGCTTGGATGAGCATTCCGTATGCTGAAAGGAACATCATCCCCCCGGGACCCAACAAAGGTGATGGAGGCGATGAAGGATGTGGCCGGATAGCCGAGCGAGTGGAGGTGAAGGGGTGGAGGTGGGTTGAGCTCTGCTGGAAAGCGGAAGACGCCATGGATGGAGGTCCTTATCAGCTGGGGCTTGCACGGTGATTGGACGTGACGTGTCTTGGACCAGCATTGATTAATCAACGGGAATGAACAGGAAGCACCGGTTGACTGATGCAGGTGGGGTTAGAAGAGTCTTCCAGTTTGAATTTGTGCCTAGGCTTCATTTGTGACTGCATGGAACAGGAATCAAATTCTCACTTCTCTTGACAAACAAAACCATAGGTAATATGCTTCCTCAGAACATAAAACATGTGATTTATATCACTGTTACGTCCAACAGGGCACAACATATTTAAGGACACATAGGCAAAGAGGATTCAAAGAAAATCATTTATTTTTAAACTCTCTTGATCTCGTTTTTCCCTGCTTCAATTTCCTGTGAGGGAAGAAGAGAGAATTAAATATCCTCATTTCCCCCGTGTCTCAAAAAAAAAAAAAAACATTCCAAAAGTATCAACAGAAAGGTGGACCTGGTGAGCCGCTCAAAGAGGAACAAAACGGTACAGCAGGGGGCCAACCCTATACAGGGCCGTCGAAGCCCCTACTAGTACCGGACTATAAAGGAAAATAATCTACTGAAACAAAAGAATGGTAAACAGGACAACCGGTCTCACCAGGCCAAAATGATTACAAAACGAAAAACAAACAAAGGCTAACAAAAATACCCCATGGCAGGCTGGAGACGTCAGCTGTGGCCTGCAGCCGCTGAAAACATGCACACCTCGTCAGGACGCATTTTAGGTGGTGGAGCGAGCGGAAGAGCGGCAGGGCGGCTCCGAACTGTCGCAACCCAGCCTATTTATAGGCGGTCCAAGAGCGCCACAAATTAACAAAACCAAATTAATTATAAAAAAGGAATCGTCAATACGCTAAAGTATATTAAATACAAAATCGTTCAACTAAAGTCAGTACAAAACTATCTAGGAAAAAATTATAATGTACCCAAGGTACATAACAATCACTAAACTGCATTTAATTGTATTTTCAAATGTATTTTTATTTATTGATTCTCTCATTGGACAAACAGTGAGGAAAATAGTAAAAATAACAAATTTGTGGGATTTTAAACCACATTATGGCAATGATAAATTAAAATTATTCATAAAAACAATATATAACAATAAACAAGGCTGTAAAGGCCTACCCCTAATGTGGCCCATTCTGCTGCTTGAAACCCAAACTACAGACAACTGTATGGATTTTATCTGAAAAAGAGCTGATTTTATAAAAATATATTGAAAGAATAATTCTTAATAGAATCAAAGCTGTTAGCTTCAACAGGGGCAGAAACCACACCACACTGTTTGGAAGCGTTCCAGCGACAGGTGTGTGTGGTCGTCACTGGATGTAAATGTGTAGCCATCTCTGACAAAATGCTCCAAAACACCAGCATGGACATGGCTCACTGTTTTTTGTCTCTTGCTGACCAGAAGTTGTTTGAATGTCAACTTTGACTCCAAAGGATTTGATCGCTGCTGGAGCCTGTCAGAGGCTTCTCTGTTTCTGAACTGAGAATATTGATTCTTTCACAGTAAGAATCAATATTCTGCTGCCCCAGAGACAGGAAGACAGGGGGAGACACTGAGGAAGAGGAGGAGGAGAAGGAGGGGTAACTCAGACTGTTTGGGGCATTGGAATCCTATAAAAACTACAGCTTTGTTTCAGTTTATTGAAAAGTAAAGAGGAGCAGCAAAAAATGAAACCATTTAATGTGAGAAAACAAATCGAAGACGTGTGTGTTGTGTGTTCTCTAAATATCTGAGTAAAGATGGATGCTCTGACTGTTTCCGCACGTCTAACATCTGTGAAGCATGGCCTCCTCTTTAGCTATTCTCTTCTTTGTCTCTCCTGCTTTTAACTTCCCTCTGTTATGTTTTTCTTTGTCTCTGGCTTACCCCCACCTCTCACCACCATCTCTTCATTCCTGCTTTCAAACCACCTACTAACATTCAGACCAAAGGAATGATGCAAACTCCTTTTCTCTTTCTTGAGCTTGCTCCTTTCTGAAGAAGTCAGCTTGCCAGTGGCCAGGAAGTTTAGGAAAGAGCTTTTTTTATTTTTTATTTTTTAAATACATCTGAGTCAAAACAAAAAGCAACACATTTGTTTTTATATATATATCCATTTGCAAAACTAACTGTCAACAAGCTCAGCATACATCTCAGTTTGGAGTATTAAATATTATTAAAGGCCTTCTGTCAGCGTCAGCTTCAAAGGATGTTTTTTACTTTATTGCAAAATCTAAGCAAGCTGCATTTACACTTCTGTGTTTTTGTACCTTTTTCTGTTTCTGTTATATAATCCACTGTGTTTTATTGACAGAAGTGACTTTCTGGTAAGTCTTTATAGCAATTCTTTTTTTTTTTTTTTTAAAGGTAAAGCAGCAATCCATTTGTAACAATAAATGTTGAACAAAATGTAAAAGAAAGCAAAGCTGCCTTTGCAACAGCTTTGCTTGCTGGGGGTTACATGTAGCAGAAATGCAACATCTAACTACAAAATAAAAAATGTAATTCAGTACAGTTTCTGAGAAAAAAAATATTTGTTACTTTCAAAAATACTCAAGATTACAGTTTGTATTATATCTAAATATCTTCAGCAAAAAAGCAAAACATCATAATGATTTTCAATCATTTACAAAATGCATTTGTACTTCTTGGCCACCAGTTGGTGCTCATAGGATAATTACCAGATGTTCAAGTAAAAGTAATTGCATCATAAAAAGTTTAACAAAGGTGTGTTTTTAATACCAAAACTTTTCTTTCTGTTGTTCTCTCACCATCCAGTGATGCATGTTAGGGAAGGTGTCACATAACTTTTAAAATGTTGCTTACATATTTAACTTCAGACTGAACTGTTCATGGTTCCAAACTGACCTGCATATGCAAAAGAACAATAGCAGCAACGTGTCTCACAGCACTGTGGTGCCTGAAACATGAAAGTAATGTGTATTTACTGTGGTAACATGTCTCTCCATTGGGGGCTGTTTTATGTGTACGCTATGTTTATTGATGTCTCTTTTTAAGACTCCTGCAGGGATAACCTGCCCCCCCCCCAAAAAGCAAACAACAACAAAAAAAAAAAACTAGTTATAGATTTAGTGACTTTTATTCTGTGTTGTTGAAGACTCTTATGACAGCAACGCTCTGCAGCTCGGTTGATGTCTGTTCTGAGCCGTTAGCTCCTCCTGTTTCCTCAGCACTGCAGCCAGTCATCCATTCAACACCAAACCTTCACCAATAGTCAGAGCAGAGGACAACTGTTACACACTGTCCACATTGCAAATAAATCACACATTTGTAAAGTTGACCAACGCTAATGATCAATGCTTGCCAGTCACCATGGAAACCCTCCCTATTCCAAATTCCAACTAGCCACTGGGCGGGTGGTGTAACAGAGGTAGGTAGCGATGTGTTTCCATACATGAACCGGGCTGTGATGTGAAATTGTACTAAGTTGTGCCGCTGAAAACTTGCAAAAACACAAAGTAGTGATGCAAGCTCAGTTGTTCTCTTCCAGCTGCATCACACAAACTGCACATTGTTTTCGTAGAAGAGTTTGGTTTTTTTAAAAGTTTTTTCAACACTTTAAAGCATTTTAAAGTGCTTTAAAACAACAGGATTTACTAGCAGTTTGACCTCAGAAAATATTTTTCAACCATTTGAAAGAACCTTAAATATGCAATTGTAATATTAAATTTCCCATTGTGAATTATTATCAATATAGGCAGGTATATGGAAAGTACAGTGTTCAAACATATGTCCATTTTAAATTTTCAGAGTGCATTAACAGTCTTCATGTCGACCATTTGGAATGAAGTTAGAGAAATACTGACAATGTACACAAAAACACTGCATTTTCTTTGCTCTTCATCTTTTTGAGTCTATGATATATCTGAAACCTTATGCAGAATTTTTCAAGCCTTTAGTTTTTAAACCAAATGTTTACCCACTCAACCTTCGAGACATAAACACTTATGTGTAAATCTCTCAGAAATGTTTGTTCTGAGAGATTTGGACAGCTGCTCAGATTCTTGACTGATGTCAACATGTTCTTCAGCTGCAAAATAAAAACAAACAATCATGGATGTATAATTTGCCAGAGCATCATCTTTAATTTACCAGCTGCCTACTTTGCTTATTTAAATATTACTTTTTCAAACAAAGAAAAAAAAAAAAAACTCTTTGGAGGACAGGCTTCAGCTTTTATGAAAGAAACATACCTGAGTTTGTCACGTGTTTCTGCATATAACTTTGCTGCTTGAAATTCTAAGAGATAGTCATTTTTACTAACTTTTATTTATTCTGATGAGGCTTATTTATTAGATCCAGTACACACTCTGAAAATACTGACCTTTAAGCAGGTATTAAATATGCTTTTATTCAAAAAGCATAATTTTCAGGCACATTTTCTAGCTCCAAATTGGATAAACTTAAATGCTTAATGGATTTAATCATAGTAGGAGTGTGGCCTAAGGAGGTCAGCATCCTGTATAAAGGCATGAATAATTATCAGACAGCTTCTTTTCCTTAGGAATATTGGGCTTAATACGAAATTTAACTGATTCTGAAAAGTCAAAATTGACCAAAGGTCATGTATAGTGATGCGGTATTTAAGAAACTGTTGATATTGAGCCGTGATCACAGATCCATCAAATGTTTTGTTGCAAATACTCAACAGTCACAAGAAAGATTTTGAAAAAGAAACCCCAAAAAACCGTTGATTAAAGAAGAATCCAGTGTGAAACCATCAAGAACCAGTCATCTCCCAGTTCTGTCATATTCCATAACCGCAACCTACCTGCAGTCTCAGATGTTCAGAGCTCAGAGACAAGTACGAGTTAGGGAATGCTGAAACCCAACCACCACACATAAGCTGAAGAATCTAGAACGGTCCAAGAAATATCTTAAGACAGATTTTTCAAAGGTTTTATTGACAAAAAGAGACATGTCTTTTCATCAGTAAAATGGAAAATTTCTCTTTTCATCAAGAGAGGTTTTCTCAAATCTTGAGGTTTTCTCAAGGTGAACCACATGATCCCATGAGTGGATCAGTAATGATCCACTCAGTGGATCCACTCAGAGCTCCACTTCCAGTGAGACAGCACCATGGAGATTCAGGTCTGGGTCTGGAACTAAAGATGAACTGGTTGGACCTTTTCTGGTTAAAGAGGAGCTTAAAATCAACTCCAGAACCAGCTGGCAGTTTTTAGAAGACACTTCTTTTTTCAAGCAGTGGTTCAGGAAGAAGTCTGCATCTTTCAAAAAACAATGATTGTTGTGCAGGTTAATGCTGCTTCTCGTGGATCCCTGTACTCCTCTGCATGGGTAAATAACTGCTGACATGGCGCTCAGCTGACCTGAACCCAACTGAGAACATTAGACTTCCTGTAAGAGTGGTGGCTGCTGCACAAAGTTGGTCAACTGATGAAGAAACTTACAGACGAAACTGATGACTGCTGTTGGAAAGACGGATGACCATATTCACTGACTGAAATGTTCTTTGGAAAGTCTGAAATTTGTTGCAATTGTCACTTAGATTGAAAATAAACAGGAGAGATTATACAATATGTATTTTTCATTTAGTCTTAATTACTGTTCTAGCTGGATGGAGCTAGCATCTAGCATACATCATCTAACCAGGGTGTGTTGCAGCGTAACCATCATGACAATGTCCATGTGGCAATATTTTATTTGAATTTATAAAAACTAAACAGCCTACAGTATTTTTACTGTGTTTTTACTTTTGAAATACATGTTTCTCAGTCTATTGTTTCCACTAATCATGGATGTATTTAAGAAGCAATTGAACAAACTATAAATTGGCTAATGAGTGTATTTTTACATATCTTGACTCTTTGTAACATTGCGGTCACAGAAGTGGAAATGATATTGATCTTGAATATCTTTAGGACTTGTTGCTTAGAACAGGGGGATGTTGTGTATGTTTTCATCCAAACAGTGTGATAATGACTTCTGGTGGTCTTCGTTGACTCATGTGCCAAAAACCCCAACATTTGCATGGACTACTTGCTGATCTGCTAACAGATAATATAAAGTTAAAATTTTATCAGGCAGTTGTATAATTTCTTCCTTCCATCACTCATTGCATGTTTGTCAGAAATCCAAGTCTTTGCTGTCCAGTTGCTGATACTCTTCAAAGAGTATTGTTCTACATCATGCACTGTGCAATGAATATCTGAACTTCTCTGCGCTTACCACACTGTCCACAGCAGGTGTGTTGTTACAGGGCCAAGTATCTCCAGATCCACTGAAAAACTTCCAACTGTTTCATTAAGTGTCAGAGGAATCGTAGCATCTGCTTAATTTCATCAGCAGAGGATTGGATTGGGCTTTGAGGTTCCCAGTGCTGCTGGAGCGGTCTGTGTGTCACAGGCAGCTGCACAGGCAGACAGCAACAGGCACATCCTCACCACTCCTCTGCTCTAATGGCGTAAACACCATCACTCTGATAAGAATATTTGAGTTTGTTTACATACAGGATCAAACGTAAACTACAGCAGGACCAAAAGTCACAGGGGATATGACAACCTACTGGCTTCCAAGTTTGGGTGTGCAGTTTGTAGACTATCTAGATCAGAGGCCCTGGAGCCTTTCACCATCCACCCATTTTCACAGTCAGTGTTCAATGGTAAAATGCAGATCATACAGGCCCGATTATCTGTCTGATTGGTCAAATTTATCACACCAGTCAACACAAAGTATACATGTAAATGTTACCGGCACCAGATCTAGGCGAATCTGAGGCAGTATCAAGTGGCGCACAGGCAGATGAATCCTGTGCAACCAAGATCTGTGGATCACAGAGGAAGCAGGTTGATAGAATGTTACTCTGGCAAGAGCTCATTTATTCTGACACACATTTTCAATTAAAGAAAACCAAATAAATAAATGAATAAAAATACAATTACAATACAATTCAAATTCAATCAACAACATGTGGAGTTTCCACACATAAAATAAAAGAAAATGCACAAATAAAATAACATAAATGAAGAAAATCTAATCCTAAATTAACATAACCAAACTGAACAAAACATTGAATCTACAACACACAGTAAACACCGTCAGTTACAACTGTTGTCTTAGTCATTAACGTTTGTCAGTTTGAACCATTACAGCGGTTACAAAGGAGGTCAAGCCTACAACAAATAAATACACTTTCATGAGAAATAAAACTACTACAATGCTACCCAAATACAAACACAACATTGACTAATCATGCAATTTAAACAAATTCAAAATCCCAAGGCTCCAACAACAAAAAGCAAGCCATATGCCGACAGAGATCAACGCTAATATAAAACTGTGCAAATTACACATTACAATAGACTACAAAACTAATCTTTATATATTTACAGAATATTTTAAATGGGCTTATACAAGTTGCCTTTTATCCTACCTGTGGATCACAGAGGAAGCAAGTTGATACTACATCTGAGCCAGGGACCTAAAGACTCAACAGCCTAAAGAAGGCTGGTTCTGTTCTGGTTCTGCTCTGTACAGTTCTGGGGTCGACTGTGGAACCTCTGGAAATGACAATGCAAAGAAGGATTCTTCAAAAAAATCAAGAAAATTATGGATAATCCTGAACATCCTCTTCATGAGACGGTGCAATGAAAGCCTGACTCTTTCTCTGGATTCAAAGCCTAGTGTGTTTTCTATTCAAAAAGTTACTCAGATAAATGTAACTGAGTAAATGTAACTACTACCCAATAAATGGAAGGCAGCTTCACAGACATATTGGATGACTTGGTCAGCTTGATTCAAGCAGCCCAGGTGTGTCAGACTAAAAGCAGTTGAACAAGGACCTCGTCTCTCCAGCCTCAGTGCAGAAACCTGGAGGAAAAGCAGAGTTCCTGATGGTGTCGGCGCCACGGTCCTCCATCTATCTGACCTTTATGTTGACTCTGGATAAAAACACACAAAAAACAGAAAACCCCTTCAGTGGCAACAGTCGTCGGTGAAGGTCACATAACTGCTTTAATTCTATTGGCTCCATTTAGTAGAGCTTGGTTGGCCTGGGTTTTTTCTCTGTTTGCCTATCTCAGAGGCAGACTTTCTGCTTTGTCCTTGGACCCTGTTCTCACACTTCACAGCCAGTATGAGTGGTTCAACCACACACACATAAGTACATTGTGTACACACACAAGTCTACAGATGAATCAGTCCTGGCCCTGGGGAGTGAGAAGTGTGAGCTAGAGGCATTTCTATCTAATAAAGCTCTAACAGCTCCTGTGTTTATTTCTGGTTCAGTTTAACACCTTCTGCTCACTGCTCACCCTCCATCAGCCCCCTGACCACCGGGACACAAATGACACCAAAAACACTGAGCAAGCTCTGAAACACCTAGGCTTGCTGGTGTCGCTCCGAGTGAGTGTGTGTTGGTGTCCTGTCCCCCCGGGGATCAGTTGAGTGCGGATGGATTTTCTCTTTCACCAAAATTTTTCTGCCTTCACAGTGAAGGGGAGCAAAGAAAGCTGCCCCAATTTCATTTTTTCGACCCCAATGAGTGAGTATGGATGTGAGGTTAGCATGGTCTGGCAGAACAAGTCCAGCATTGAACAAATGGATCTTTTAGTGGTCATAAGTTCTGGCATTATTCAATAAAAATAATGGCAGGACTTAACTCTTAGGCTACATTCACACAACAGACAATTGTGACTCAAATATGACTTCTTTTCCTAAACGTGACCCATATCCATCTTTTTCATTGCAGTTAGAATGGTTCAGACTGATTTTTCTTTCAGTCTTTGTTGTGGAAATGGCCAAGTTCAGCTGAAGAGTTTAGTTTGAGTACAGTTGTTAAGCCACTCAGCGCTCAGACACTTTTCTTGCTTCCTATGGGTGAATTTTATTGACATAGTCAAGAGCACACATTTTCAATTTGAAGGATTTAATTTCTTTATTCTTAAAACTTGTAATGCTTACATTCAAGACTTCTGCTCTCTTTCAAATATTTTCTGTGCTCTCTCAAATCTTTGTGTGCAGGTTTTGAATGCTTGTATCCTGCACAGTCAGTTTGGGTTGCTGCTTGGGTTTGGAGATGAAGCATGTCTGTTATCCACCTCGATGGATAAGGCTGGGTAGAGGGGGTGAAGGTTGATGTCAGGTGCCGGGTTGTTTTGGGTTTGATTAGTTGATTCCAGTTTCATTATAATTCTTTTTTCCTTAATCTCTTTCTTTGATTTGATCAGCCTTGTTTATGACTTACCTTTGTTCAGTTCATCTTAAGGATTATGTTTATTCCGTCCTTGTGTCTAGTTGGGGCCTGCCATAGTAAAGCATAGGAGAGAAGTGCATTGGCTAGCGAAACATTAGCATAACATTAGCCTTGTACCTAAGATAAGCATTTAGCAAATTTTTGATTTTACTACCTATATTTATCATACTGAATGGATTAAGTTAATTTAAATTGACATGCTGATGATATCACATGTGCTACTGATAACATTTTGCTAATTTTGGGTTAATTTTGGCTAATGTTAGCATATTGAATGGAGTAATTCAAGACTCAAGACAATAATAATTTGGATCAGATGAGAATGCTGGACTCCAACTCTTTGGCAGGCACCTTTTAAATTTCTTCTGAAATGTTCCAGTTATTGTTTAGATTCATTTCTTAGTTTGTTTTTTTTTTTGCTGTCTCTCGCCCCCTGCTGCCACTCTCTCTCCTCAGTCTGCCTTCCGCACACCTGCAACCTGCTAGCTTTCCTCGTGGTTTTTGGTTCCAGCATTCACCTTCACAGTATTTAAACACATCTCCTGTCCTCACTCCTCGCTGGTTCCTCTTTATACAAATATAAGTGATTAATTAATTCCTCAATTTATGTTTTGAAATTTCTCTTGTATTTGTGTGTTACATTTTCTGTTTTGCTTTCCTCACACTGTTGGTTTGTGTGACTATTCTTTTATTTATTGTTTTTTTTTTTGTTGCTTTGGTTATCATATAAAAATGTTTTTATTATCATTCATCTATGCCTTCTCAGACTATTTTCTTTGAATTTTCAATAAAGACAAAAAAAATTGTTATATTTTTGTCAATTAAAACATTACAAGCAGCAATGAATTGTGGGTAATATACTTAGCTTAATTCCACCTGGATGCAAGCTTATCCACAGTGTGGATCCAGGGGCGGGGGTGACAGCGCACTGGCACACTCTAGGCACTCAGACCCTTCAGTTGAAGGACACAAGAGCAGAACAAAGGTGGAAGTGTTAGTATTGGGACCAGCCATAGAATGAAAGCCTTATATAGAGTCCTGGTCCCAATACTTGTACTTCCACCCTTGTGTCCTTCAACTGTGCGTTCATGCTGAAGGGTTTGAGTGCCAAGTGTGTTCCAGTTTTCCACCTCCATCTTTCTCCCCACCCATTTCGGGTCGCATTCATCTATTGATGTCGGCATCCATTTTCACATCAGTAAACAGAGCACTGCTGTGTGATCTATGTTTTCCTCTGTGCTTGCGGGTCGCTGTGGGGTTGTAAACTGTTCTACACAAGACTGTACACCAAAAAATCCTAGTCCTTAAGGCATTTGGTTGTTTAGGATTTTTTAAAAATATATTGGTTCACAGATCTGAGAGTAAAAAAAAAACAAACAAAAAAAAAACATGTAGCTTTGGAGTTGTATTGATAATTAGTCAATCCAGCACCTGAGCACTTGGATGCATCATTGGGTTAATCTCCTCTGGTCAGGAGGGACACAGCAGGACATTAATGTGTTGTTGTAAAAACAGCACTGCATGCATACCAAACCAACGGGACTGTACTTGATGTGTTTGGTATGAATACACCATAACTCCCATAAGTAACTACTTCCAAAGAAGAAAAAGCTTGATCCCAATCAGTACCTCATTTTCTAAACTTCTTGTAAATGTAATGTTTTAGCACCTGTCTGGAATGCAAAACACATGTAGGTTCAGGTTTTAAAGACAAAATATGTCCTGTAATAGTACGGATTTCATAAGGATTCAGATTCCACTGAAAACGAGTCATGAATGACTGCTGTCCTTTTATTGTGTTTGAAACAGAAGGACACTGCTTTAGGAAAAGGTCGGAACAGCTCTAAGACAAGCTAAATGCAGGAATGAACAGGCTGCTAGTGGATTGACCATTCTGAGAAAATTACCTCCAGAGCCCACACACACACACCCTCACTGCAAATTCCTTCCACTGTGAGGCTTTAGCAAATCCAGATGTGTTTGTGGGCTGAAGACAAAGACAGGCTTTGAAAGCATTTCTTCAGTGTTTGAATTGGTTGAGTTCTGACTCCTGTTGTGAGGAATGTCATCAGCACTGTTTTATGCAATTTTCTATAGTGACCATAAGTCCAGATATAGATGATGAATATGTCAATATCTGTCTAAGATGTAGAGTTAGGCAGAAAACCAATCTAAGGACCTTTGAAATGATGCAAAATCAGAAAAATGAAGAAAACCCATTTCCAGCAGGGCTGCAGCAGCTTCGTGAACAGAAAGCAGCACAAACAATCAGTTTGCCAAAGTGGATTTGGATTCTGCTTAGGGCTGCAGGACTTCAGCAGGACTTTTCATGTCTTCGTGGAAGATTGTGACGACTCAGCAAAGCCAAGAGGTGGTCAGCCCTTCACTAAGTTTTGTGCTCATCAAGAACTACAGGAGGCGAGGAAAAGGGGGGAAGCTTATTGAAAGAGGGGAGAGAGAAAAAAATAGGTCACAGCTGTTCTCTATCTTCCCCCTCCACTCCAAACCCGCAGCCAAACGAACCCCATTCCACCTCCTCAGCAATCCAAATTGCATGTACACGCTTGGAACAGATCTCACGTTTCATGTTTATTTTAAATAAAGTGCAGGGAAAAGAAAGAGGAGAAAAAAAATACATTCCAGAGGAAACATGATCTGGTGGGCAGGAATAAAAAAGAAGGAAGAGAAGCAGGAGGCAGGAACAAAACATTAGATTTTTATCAGTTCAGTCATGTCTGCAGTGCTGGGAAGGCTTGTTACCATGTGAAAAAGGTTTTTGATTTGCATTTGCTGAGTTCATGTAAAAGTTAGTCAGGTAACGAGAAAAAAACCTCAATCATAGATATTCTTTTTCTCTTTTATGCTAATGGACAAGCTTTATTTGATATAACAGAGAGTTTTAGACAAGACTGTTGAACTGTAGCTCACACTGTCTGAAAACCATGTGCAGCCTGAACAGTTTACTGAGGTCCTCTATAGTCACTGACCCACAGGACTAATAAAAGAAAAACTGCACAGAACTGCAGGTATCAGTGAAAGCAAAAATGTAGTCAGTATCACATTTTGACACTTCAATCATAACTCATCCATATATTTTTAGGTGTCCAAAGTACAGTAAATATGGATATTTTCCATCCATCCATCCATCCATCCATCCATCCATCCATCCATCCATCCATCCATCCATCCATCCATCCATCCATCCATCGTCTTCTGATCTGGGGTCAGGTTGTGGGGGTAGCAGCTTAAGAAGGGAGGCCCAGACTTCCCTCTCCCCAGCCAATTCTTCCAGCTCCTCCAGGGGAATCCCAAGGCGTTTCCAGGCCAGCCGAGAGACATAGTCCCTCCAGTGTGTGTGTGAAGTGTGAAGCGGCCGGAATGAGGATCAGTGCCTCCAAATCCGAGGCCATGGTCTTGAGCTGGAAAGGGTAGAGGGTATCCAAATATCCAAAATATGGATATTTTGTTCAGACAAATAAACTAAACTCCTTCAGTAAATAAGTGTATTGTCAAGACTATTCCTAATTCTCTGCTAACTCACACTCACACATTGACTTAGTATCTACTAGCAGCAACAATAAGGCTATTTTTACAGAGGGTTCTATTTTTTTTTATTTTATTTTTTTTATTATTTTTGTTCAATATGTTTTGATATTTTCCTTATGCTGTCACTAAAATGTTTAATTCCATCAATGCAAAAAGCAGACTTTCAGACTTCTTTTTTTTCCCGTTGCCATGGTGAATTACATTATCTGCATTCCATCAACGAGGGCTTCTTCACGCTTAACTTTTGAGTGACATGACTTAGAATTGAGTCACCTCACTGATATGTACTGTTCTGAAACTGAAAACCCTGAGTGTCGCAGAACTAGGTAAGTTAATTCAGAGTGTCTGCCTTCTACTCAGAGTTTGTTAACCCTGCTTTCTGAAACAGGGACGAGGTCCAGACAGTCTGACAATTAGAAAATGGCCTGTGTGAGTGTGAGACACATATAGAGACCCCAGTCCTCAACACCGCTGGTTTGAGTCCAGGCCTGTTGATCTTTGCCACATGTCTCCTCCCCTCTTTCACAAACCACTTTTCTGACAACTGGAGCCAAAAATATATATATATATAAAAAAAGAAATCGACCTCTGTCTCTTTAAGAAACAACTGCTCTTTCTGACACTCCCCCTTCAACTTGTCATCACAATATTTCTCCATGATGCTGTTGCTCATGTAATGAGCTGAACAGATAAGCAGGGTGGTGCATGGGGTGGAAGTTGGGCTTGGAGGCAGCAGGTCTGTGTGAAAAAAGACCTGAAGGGTTAAAGTCTTTGCCATGGCAATCTCCTGTTGCCATGGGAGATTAAAGGGTTTTTCAAACATGCATCAAAGAATGAAACCAACACATTAGGAATGTTTTTGATAATATATCATTTATTACAAAGCTAAAAAGAATGATTTGATTATATATCACATTTGTATTGTACATGACTTTGACACACTTGTCAACATCTCTATAAGAAAATAATTATTTCCATCACACCTGTCCTTATGTGACAGCAGTCAGTTTGATGATTAGATTGATAGAGTGATGTCGCTGGACTCTTTCAGAGCTTCAGATTTGCTGATAATGTGGCTGCAATAAAATACTGACCAGCTTTAGAAAAATACACAAAAACCTTTTCGTGCTGTAAAATGAACCTTTTGGAAAAAAATAAATAAATCCACTTGACCATACTCAAACCAAAATGATTAAAAAAAAAATGAAGATATTTTGGAGGAACTTTGCCAAGTTTCATCTTGGAAAATAAAAGCAGCAACATATCAAAAGAACACTGGGAAACGTTCCAAGGAGCAAGGCTGATCCTAAAACTTCTCAGGTAAAAAAAGGTCAAAAGAGTTATCACACCCCTGCAGCAAGCTGAGGATAGTTTCCTTAAAAAAAGATAAATAGATAAAAAGTGGAGGTATGTGAGAATTATTTGCAAAATGAACTTTATTTGTTGCCCTGCTGTCTCCTGACATGGCAAAAAGTCCAAAGTATTAAATCCTCTGGTTTGCATACTACATGTAAATCAACTTTAGGGATGTACTGTACTGCATTGGTTTGCACACAAGTTAGAATGGGACAAAATCCACAACATTTATATGGCCTGAGGAGGCGCCAGGGGATTGGAGGACGAGAAGGAGGAGCTTCAAATTCAGATCCAGATTTATTTATCTGTGTCCCTAATGGGCAATTAATGTTACAGCAAGTATAAAAACTAAAAGACAAGGTATCAAAATTAAAAAATAAAAAACAATAAATCATACCAAAAAAAGACATCCCATATAAATCAATAAATAATGGAAATGTATATCATCGTCAACTGACAGTTGCTACAAAAGTGATGTATGTAACAGAAATACACCAACAATCAGATGTGAGTCCCCCTACCTCGTCCTGCATTAAAAACAGAAATTGCTGTAGGAACAAAAAAGAGCTTGTCTGAGGCAGAGGCCAGAAGGCAGAAACTGGAACTCAGAATGTAAAGAGTAAGAGCTGTCAGCAGGAATGGCATTACTTTTCCTCATGATCTGTTCTATAAGTGTACATTATTCAACTCCTAATATCCTAAGATCATCCCTCCCCATGATTCCACTGGTTAGCTCCTTCAAATTAGCCAACAGCAATCAGAAAACATCTGGTGGAGCCGGACATCTGCTGAGCTCACAGTTACATAAAAACATTGTTAAAGGGTTAATAAAGGAGCCATGATGTGATGACTTCCTGAAGGCAGAGTTTTTAAACAGAGGTCCAATTTCAAGGTGTCAAGTTACAAAGTCAAATTTCGTTTAAGTCATAGACAGACAGACAGACAGACAGACAGACAGACAGACAGACAGACAGACAGATAGATAGATAGATAGATAGATAGATAGATAACACAGCAATGTGTCCGTACGTAAACATTGATCAGACACTGGAGACATACCAACAGTTGAACTTTGTCTCAGTTAAACTGCTGAGTCAGGGCCATCATCACAGTGACCGTTGTACCATCCAGCCTGGTGAACCTTCATGTTTTGCTGCTGAATATAATTTTAAAGACATTTTGAAAATAAGAATTACACACTCCACTTTCAGCACTGTTCAATGGTTTTGATGCACAAGATGGTGTCAGCCTTCTCTTTTCTTTTTGTTTTTTTTCCTTTATTTGGGTCTGTGCTGTAGGGATCATACACACCGCTAGGTTTGTTTTCCTCCGCACCAGCTATAGAACCGTAGAGTGACTCAGTTGACAGTAAGGTAACCAAGCCCTGTCACATCACTGCCTCTCCTCTCTGTGGCCTGTCACCTCATCTCACAACGTTTTTCTCTCCTACTGCTCTGCTCAGAGGCAGCAGAAATCACTTTCTGCTGAGTCACTAAAACCAATAGTCAGGATAGCACCAATGTATCTACAAACTAAACTTTCCTTCAGTGCTGTGGTGCCAAAACATGCTCAAAAACACATCTGCACAGGTGCATTTCAACAGATTTTCTAGACTTAAAATATCACTCCTGGGTTCTGGGGTTTATTTCCGGGTACTGATGTCATTCTAAACCAAGAAAACAACAAGCTGCTAACACCTCGTTCCCTTCTGTCGAGCTCCCACCGCTAATTGAGCATATGCTTTCCCCCCACTGTACCTCATTAGAGGTAGAGAGAGGGAAGGAAGGTGAACGGAGATGCAACGAACACAGAGGGAGGAAGAGGAGGAAGTGACTGAAAGTTGGAGAAAAATGAAGAGAAAATAACTGACAGCAGGAAATGGGAAGAGAGAGAGAGAGAGAGAGATGGGATTGCCATCACGCTAAGTGTGCTCTAGTTATGAAGATAAACTTAGTTTCTCTATTCCTCCTGAATGCCATGAATGTCAACAGTCCTGGACACATTTACACATGCAAACACACACACACAATGTCCTAAGCCTTTCATTGAAAGCTACATTGGTGTTTCAATAAGCTTGTTTTTTGTTGTTGTATAGTTTCAAAAAGGCTGAATTTCAGTTTGACCATATCATCATTTTTATGCATATTTTAGAACTCCTAGCTACATAAACTTGAATGCTAATTGAATATATCAGCTGATGTGTATTGATTTAATACACATCAGCTGGGGCCAAGGAGATCAACATCCTATATGAAGATGTTCATAATTATTAGGCAGCTTCTTTTCCTCAGGCAAAATGGGCCAAAAAATAGATCCAAGTGACTCTGAAAAATCCAAAATTGTAAAACGTCCGATGCAGCACTGTTGAAATTGCTAAGATATTGGGTCATGATCACAGAACCATCAAATGTTTTGCTGCAAATAGTCAACAGGGTCTCAAGAAATGTGTTGAGGAAAAAAAGACGGAAATGAACTGTCAAAGATTTGAGAAGAATCTAGCAGTTGCTAGGAATCAGGTTCAGTATATTTGAGGACCAAGAGGGTCTGCTGTGTCATGTTGTTCGTAGTGTTCATTCACATCCCGAGATGTCTGATTTTAATAGAAGATGCTTATTGGGAGAAGGAAACAGCTTTACCTTATGTTTGGTGACATTAGTGAAGCTAAGCTTCATGCTACATTAAGACTCTTGTCTCTGTGTTTGCATACACACACAGACATAGGCCTTGCTTCAATTTGACTTTGTTTACAGAGCTCACATTCTCAGAGCAACCACACAGTCAGATAGTATGGAAGCACAATATCCCTGTTCAGAAACAGACTGCTGACTTTTCACTTATTGAATGTTTTCTGTCATTTTATGAAAAAGAACCCTGTAGAGGCATTCTATTGAATGAAAACCTACCAGACATTTTAAATAACATTTTAAACGGAAAATCTGATTAATGTGCAAAAACATTAACCTGATAAGAAGACAACAAAAAACAACTTGAAAACTGTAACTGGTGTAATTTTATGTAGCTACACATTAAGGAAATAAAACTTGCCTTTTTGTGTGTCAGATCTGATTTTCAGTTTTCCTGCTGTCTCATTCCTGTTTATGGCCGAACAGCCAGCTGCTTTCCATAGGTTTTACATGCACTACTAATGATAACAAATATTTGTTTTCCAAACAAAATGCAGGCAAATGCCAGCAGAGGAGACGCCTTGTGAACTGCAAGTTTTCTGCGAAGAAAACACAGACTATTCACAAATTATTTATCATCTTCCCAATCAAAAATGAAATGAAAAGGTTCTTTATTTCAAACTTTAAATCATTCAGTATTTATATACTAAACAACCATTTTCAGTTGTGAAAAATATGTCTGTCTTGTACAAAGGGTCCAATCAGAGAAAATATACAAGAAGATTGCAGAAATTACTAAAATTAAGAACTGTACAATGGATTGTTAAAATTTGGAAGGAAAGGGAGGAACTATCATCTTCAAGAAATTTGATCAGAAAAAAATTGGAAGGCTCGTGATCAGAGATTATATAAACATAAGATGAAATGAAATTGGAGAAAAACAAGCGCAGAACTCAGAGCTGTGCTTAATAGTGAAAGTAAGAACATTTCCACACACAAAGTGTGAAAGGAACTCACTTGACCCCACTGAGAATCTTTGGGAGACAAATATTGACCGTGTCTTCAGCCTCCTCTGCTTCTGCTGCAGATTCTGTCCATTTCTTAATGTCAGATGGTGGCATACACTATTCACATTGTTAACATGGTGGTCAGGATTTATTTCATTTGATGTAAAGCCCACACCATGAAATAACTGACAGACAATTCCAATTCTTTGAAACTGGAGCCTTTATTGGTCCCTCTGAACAAACAAAAAAAATTTCTTTCAAATATCATTTTCCATATATGAGTTTCATTTTGTATCATATTTGATACATCGGGTCACAATGCTCAAAGATAATTTTTTCTTGAACAAACAAAAAACATAAAATACAAATAACTCAGATAAATTGTTAATTCCAAACATAAAAAGTGCTACAACAATGCAGCAATAACAAATCCACCAATGAAACTGGCAGGGTGGCAGTCTCACATCAAAGTCATATAGATAGCCACTTTGCCCACCACGTCCCCACATCTTGAACCCCCACTTGTGAGGTTTTCCTGGCATGTAGCACCGTAGATGTGATTTTCCTTTGAAAGGCACCATGATTTTGTCAACAGCGTGACATTCTTCAGGTGGTATGCAAAGAAAGCGTTGGCGTGGTTTCTCCAACCATGGCCTGAGTTTCCACACTTTATCTTGTTTTGCATCCTCAGACACATTGAGGTTATTCTGAAAGTGAATCACTGTCAGCAAATTCAGGAATCGACCCCTTGACATCACATCACAAACTGGGGGGTACCTTGTCTCCATCTCCCAGTAAGTTCGTACGTTGGGCATCTGTACTAACCCCATGTGCATATACATACCCAGAAGTTGCTCGATTTCTTGGGCATTTGTGTTAACCGACTTTCCATTTTTCTGCACACTGTACAAGTTTGTTTCTTCTGCAATT